>AWUE01020396.1:0-256492 GCA_001974825.2 Corchorus olitorius | reverse complement strand
TACATTGTGGTTGAGAGTTTGGTTAGATGAATATATATATATATATATATATATGACGCAGGGCCCAGGAACGCGTTTTTAGGCAAAACAATGATATTACACGATTTCAGCTAAAATTTTGCAAAAATTGACCCGAAATATTTTCTCAATTTTTAGCCACAATACTCATGAAAATTATATAATTCAATCCCATAAAGATTGAAGGGCTTCTCACGTTTCTAATATTGTTTTTCCTATTTTTTCCAAATTACTTTTTAATTCAATCGAAACATGATTCAAATGCTCGTAAAAGCAAATCCTTAAATCCAATGTGGCTGATCAGTCGTTAACAAATCACAAAATAATCCGCACAGATTCCTAACTAAGTAGATAGGGTAAGCAGGGGTCGAGTCCCACAAAGAAGGGGAATACACTTATCCAAAAATAAATCTTCTTTAAGAATAACTCAAACAGGAGATTAAAAATACCAATTATAGAGAAAAGCAATTAAACTAAATTAAGCAAACTAAATTAAATCTAAACTATGACAATTATTAAAGAAAACAATAATAAGAAAGCATACTTTTTCTCCAATGGTAGAAATCAATCAATTTAACTATGGACCCTAGATTTAAAAGATGAATTTAATATTTTATTCTCAATTAGACAATTGGTCTAGAGAAATTCCGCAAGAAATCTCTAACATTTATTTTAGATAAAATTTCCCTTGTGAGGCTTAAGTTATCCCTATTATTCTTAACAATTAATTTCCCTTGTGAGGCCTAAAAATTGCTAAGAACAAAGCATTAAGATTAATTATTCACACATGCATAACAAGTAAAACCAAACTTATTAATTCAAGTATAGCACAGACAAGAATTTATAAGGTTTATTAATCCCATTGGACCCATGGGTCGTGGTGCCCAATTTGTTACCACATAATCAAACTTGGATGGGTCGTCCTAAGCTTGATTTAACTATTGATCTATCCAATTATATCAATAGTGGCCATCTAAATCAACAATTATCAAGATCATAAAATAAAACAGAGATTTAATAAATATGTCAATCAAGAACAAATATCAAATTATAAGCACACAAATCTCACCATAATCAATTGATTGAAATCACCAAAGGATAAGAAGTATTAAGAATTTAGCTACTCATGGATAAGAAAACTTACAGACCAAGAGGGACGAAATCCTCCTTCAACAGCTCCAAGGGGTGTCAACAATCTCTCTTCAAAGAGAGATGTCGATCCCTTCTTCAAAAACAAGAGAAAAATAAAAGACGAAGAGAAAAAGATGTATCTAGTTGTGTAATTGTGTTCTCTAGGGTTAACATAAGGTGGGTATTTATAGTGGACCAATTAGACTCCATATAGACTTAGGATTTAACCTAAACAGCTTCCTAGGTCGGTTTAGACTCTAACTTGGTCTCCAAGTTGGATTAATGGTTTTCCTTAAAGTAAAAATCGGAATTGGGAAAATTCTGGAATTCCGCAGAAACTTCAAGTGCATTTTCAGCATCGAAGATGGCAGAACTGGGTTTCGAGCAAAACAGCAAAGTTGTAGATCTCAGAGTCCTCTTTCCAACGCATATTCATATACAATTTTTGGAGGTCTGAGTAAAAAGTTATGACCTTTTACCAAGACTGCACAGAATCCTAATCCAACTAGGATTAGTATTGCGGGAATTGGATATTTCACAGGGTTTGTGCGGTACAGATTGGGGCTTTGACTCCAATTGTGGGCTCAGCTGGGCTGGTTAATATCCTATGTAAAATACTCATAAGTCCATGTCTTCAAGGTCTCTCCAAAGCATGTCTTCATTCCTTCGCGATTTAAACTCAATCTTCAATTCTTTCTCCTTGAAATCTTCCTTCAATGATCTTCATGACTTAAAATTATCTTCAATTAATTTTCAATCACGAATTTCGAATCTCCAAATCTTCACTCAAAAATGTTAAGTCCATATTTGTGACAAAAGTCATCAAAATAGCTCCAAAAATAATGAAAAACAACAAGTTTTCATTTTTCTTCTGCTCAAGACCTAAAAACACAAATACTTGCAAAATAGGGTTAAATCACATATAAAAATACCAAAAAACATAGGAAAATGATTATAAAAATAGGGTTAATTTTGTCTCGATCATAATTTCCCCCACACTAAACCTTTGCTAGTCCCTAGCAAACTAATGCATAAAAACTAGGAAAACAAAAACTAAACTAATTTAAACATGTAAAAATTGACACGAAGGATTTCTCCTCAATTTTTGGATAAAATACTCATAAAAATATATAATTTAATGCCAAAAAGATTGAAGGGCTTTTTACACTTTTGATATCGTGTTTCTTATTTTTTTAAAATTAATTTCTAATTAAATTGAAACAAGATTCAGGTGCTCGTAAAAACAAATTCTTAAATCTAATGTTGCTAAGATTTGGTTAGATGATGTAAAGTATTAAACCAATATTTTATTTTTTTGGAAAGAATATTGAAGCACTAATTTGGAAAATCACCCAATTATAATCGTGGGAAACTTGCCAAACGAAAGTAAGCCAACAATTTTTTTCCTTGGCATAGGAAACTTTAATCTTGACAACCTCGGTATAAGACCAATTTTTTTAAACATGTAAAGTATTAAACTAATTTTTTTTCTTCAATGCCCATAATTTCTTTAAATTAAATAAATATAAATTATAAATAAAAAGTATTCCAAATAATTATGGGGAGTAAATTATATATACTATATATTATTTTTAGTGACAATGGAAATTACTTAAAGGCCAAATTGAGGATTAATGTGGTATCTCCTTTTGGTTTTTTTTTTGTCTTTTCTCACTTTTCGGGTGACTTAAAAGCCCCTCAATGAATTTTTTGCTTTCATTTTCTTGCTGCCCTTTTTTGTAATTTACTATTTTTATATTTATGATTAAGTGTGTTTTAATTACATATTAATTGTGTGTGGATATTAGGATTTACCGGTCCGACTCCTTTGCCGGAATTCCAAAAGATTGGTGCTATAAATGTATCTCCAATAATGGTTGATTCATGGGTAAATTATTGTTGACATTCCAGTTCTGTTTTCCTTTCGTCTTCATATCTATTTGGATTGGTTTTTTCTTTCCTAACATTTCTCTGAATTGGTTTCACCTGGACTCCGTTCTGTTTCCTAAAATTTCCAGGTGGACGTTGATAAGATCCTTCCATTTAATTTAGCAGCGCCTTAGGATGACATAGCCTGAAGTGGTGAGATTTCACTTCTCAGCGCAATATTTTGAGGTAAATCTGGATTAATTTGTTGATTATATCATTTGATACTTGAATTTAACATTTCCTTATTCCTATTTTATATTACAAAAAATTGTTTTTTTATTTAATATTCAATTTCCTTCTTATTAAGGTTTCTATTAGTTGCTTATGTTTGGTATATTTCCACCTTTCCAAAAGCACAGTTAGCCAATGCTGAGTACAATAATTTTGTAATGCATTGTGTAAGTTACATATGCTCCTGCAAATGCTCTCAACTAATTTAGTTTTCCTACGACAACTATACATGCTCATTGACTACAAAAAATTAGGTTTTCCTTATGCAGAAGTCATTCCACCTAACCGAATTCATTAATTTAACAATTGCAATCAAGATTTAAAAAATTACCGCAGTGTACTATGTTTTTTTAGATAATCAGCATACATTTTAAACAACAATTAATATTAGGTTTATTTTGATGAATTACCTAGAGATGGAGGAGTAGAATATTAGCTTTATTTTGATGAATTACCTAGAGATAGAGGAGTATATTATTAGCTTTATTTTGATGAATTACCTAGAGATGAAGTAGAATTTAGGTAATACTCTTTTAGAATGAAAGAGGAACCATGTATTTTGCTTTATATATGCGAATTATTTGTTTCGATGTATAAGTTTCTCCTAACTGATTAAATTACAACTAATGCAATATCTTCTTACTAATCGACTTAAACAACTACAAATAATAGCCCTAATAAGAAGATGATTGCAGCACAAGCGCAGGCTGCCCTACTTGTTATAATTATATTTTGTATTTACAATATCTTCACATAACTAAAATAAAAAGTTTCATGACTATAAATAATAATATTATAATTAAATATATTATAATCTAAAATAATTATTAGAAGTAAATTATTAATTACAACAAGTAAGGCGGCCTACGCTTGCGCTGTAGTCATCTTCTTATTAGGGCTATTTTTTTGTAGTTGTTTAAGTCGGTTAGTAAGAAAATATTTCATTGGCTGTAAATTAATCAGTTAGGAGAAACAAATAATTCGCATATATAAAGCAAAGCATATGACTTCTCTTTCAATCTAAAAGTACATTACCTAAATTCTACTACATCTCTAGGTAATTCATCAAAATAAAACTAATATTCTACTCCATTTCTAGATAATTCATCTAAATAAAGCTAATATTAATTGTTACTTGAAATGTATGTTGATTATCTAAAAAAAAAACATACTACATTGCGGTCATTTTTTAATCTTGATTGCAATTGTTAAATTAATGAACTCGGGTAGGTGGAAGAATTTGGCTTCTGCATAAGGAAGGCCTAATTTTTTGTAGTCGAGGAGCATGTATAGTTGTCGTAGGAAAATTGAATTAGTTGAGAGCATTTGCAGGAGCATATGTAATTTACACAATGCATCACAAAATGATTGTACTTAGCATTGGTTAACTGTGCTTTTGGAAATGTGGAAATATAATAAACATAAGCAACTAATAGAAACCTCAATAAAAAGGAAGTCGAATGATAAATAAAAAAAAAACTTTTTGTAAAATAAAAGAGGAATAAGAAAATGTTAAACTTAAGTATCAAATAATATAATCAACAAATAAATCCAGATTTACCTCAAAATGTTGCAATGAGAAGTGAAAGCTCCCCACTTTAGGTTATGCCATCCTAAGGCGCTGTTAAATTAAATGGAAGGATCTTATCAACGACCACCTAGAAAGTTTAGGAAACAAAATGGAGTCCATGTGAAACAATTCAGAGAAATGTTAGGGAAGAAAAAATCCACCCAAATAGAAATGAAGACGAAAGGAAAACAGAACAGGAATGTCAATAGTTTACCCATGAATCAACCATTATTGCAGATACATTTATAGCACCAATCCTTTAGAATTCCGGAAGAGGAGTTGAACCGAGGATAAAAATAGTAAATTACAAAAAAGGACAGCAGGAAAAGTAAGGGAGGAAATTCATCGAGGGCCTTTTTAGTCACCCGAAAAGTGAGAAAAGACCAAAAAAAGCCAAAAGGAGGCACCGCATTAATCCTTAATTTGGCCTTTAAGTAATTTCCATAGTAACTAAAAATAATATATAGTATATATATTATAGTGGATTATTAATATCTTTCCATAATTTAAAAAATTTAAATATTGGATTTACAATATCTTTTCATAATTAATAAAAAAGTTGAATTAATCATCTCAAAAAAATAATAAAAAAAAAGTTAAATGACTAAAAAGAATATTTATTAAAAAATTATTATACTATAATACTAAGGATATTTATGAAATTTTCTAATTAGAATTTTTTAGTTCGTGATGATTTTATATAGTAGTATAGTATAGTAAGATATATATTTGGAAACGTGTGAGCTATTGGGGATTACTTTTGAAGGAGATAGAGAACAAATTATTCAAGTCTTAGAAGGCGTTGAAGAAGAGAGTCAGGAGTCTTTGTAATCTAGCAGCGTGGTTGAAGCTTTGTTTTGGTAGTCCGTATCGATGCGCATTGCTAAATGGAATGTGAGAGGTTTGAGGAGGAAAGAGATAAGAAGAACGGTTAGGAGATTGATTTTTTCAAGTAGCGGCTGGACATGGTTCTTTTTCAAGAAACAAAATTGAACCAAACGAATGGGAAAACTTTCAGAGCTTTACGAGCAAAAGGATGTGACCAAGGTATACAATTAGAGTATTCTCTTGATTTGCTTCAATTTCCTTGTTTTCACTAATAGGTAGTTATTGATGATGAATCCACAAATTGATGGCCCAAGTCATTCAATTACTGGATGGTTGTGGAGATTTTTGAGAAGGTTTTGACAATTGCTGGGAGGAGAGGTTGATGGTTTGACAATAAGAAGGTCTTGTGGCGTTATTTTCGTGAAGTGAAGCCCGATAAAGGAATAGTTCAAGTAGAAGTGGTGAAGAGCAAATCCCATTTGAAAAGTTTGACGAGGATTGTATATTAGTGTAATTAGGGGACTTTTGAAATTAGGAATTAGCTCATGATGGAGTAGAATAGAGGAAATATAGAGCGGTTTTGCGATCGATCTTGGTTGTATAAGTTGCGATAGGAAGGGGAAGGTTGCGAATGAGCCCAATGAAGTTTTAAATTGAGTTGCAGATTTCTTTGGAAGTTATTATGGCTTGTTAATGGCGCCTTGGAAGGTTAAGGGACTCTAATTGGAAATTGGTGCTCTCTCGGCTCATGTTCATGGATGGCTTGAGAGAGACTCGTCTTGTTGGAGGAGTTTTATGAGATGATTCTTGGCTAGGATGGCAAAATGGATAATGCTGTCGAGTTTGAGAACATTTTAGTGTTTTAGTGGTGTTTGCGTTCTTGTTTAGGGGGAGTGTTCTGCATATTTGTCTCTTTGTCTCAATTTTCTTTATTTTGCTTATGTTGCTTGTAGTGATGTCCTGAGTCTGAGTGACTTTGTTGAGATAGGGAGCTGGTTTCCGCCCTTTTGTTGCTTGGGGATTTGTTTTTATGTCGTTGTTCATCTAGTCATCTATCAATAAAATTCTTTATTTGCCTTTCAAAAAAATAGCCTGAGAAAATTCCAATTAAGCTAAAACAACAAACATATACAGAAACAGTCAATTTCTGTCGAGTAATAATCCAAAATATTTTATTATATATATATATATTATATATAAAAGTACGAATAAGGGGAAACTTTATGTTTTCCGATTTTACCCTTTTTTAAATATATTTATAAATTGCCATTATTATTAAATAATAATACTCCACTATTAAAATAATGAAATTCCCACTATTAAAATAATGGAAATTTAGATTATCCTCATTAATTAGAATCCAACATGGCCAATAGGGATGCCCCACATCATTTTTAGCATCTGAATTTTCGTCCAAAACATTCTCCAAGTCGGTTTAGGAGAAGATCAATTCTGTCCAGAAATTTCATGGGCAAAATCATCCACTGAAACGCAGAATTAGATCTCGAGATAAACATAAAAGTTGTAGATCTCGGAATCCTCTTTCCAATGGTACCTCATTTGCATTTTTCTGAACTCTGGATCAAAAGTTATGAATTTTCTTCTAAAACTGCTCTTATGAAGCCCTCCTTTAAGTAAGATTTAACAATGCTGCATCATGGCTGAATCATTACTGCATCATAATTACTGATTGGATTTGGCCTTCTTTGGGCTTCCATATTAACAAATTGGGCCTAAGAATACCAGATTTAGACTTCAAGACATCTGACTTGGCAATTTGGACTTCATGGACTCAAACGAGCCTAATGGGCCTATTGGGCCGAAATGAGACAATCAATAGTTTCTCCAAAACTATCTATACAATATATAAAAATACGAATAATGGAAAACTTAACGTTTTTTTATTGTACCCTTTTTTCAAATATATTTCTAAATTGACATTATTAAAATTTATTTTTTTTTCAAATATATTTCTAAATTACCATTATTAAAATTTAGTATAATTTTATTATTTAAAAATTTCAATTTAGACCGAATTATAAGTTTGTCAAATTGATTTTCATTTATGATCATGCAAATTTCCTTTACTATTATTTTTTGAATTTAATATTTAACTTTTAGTTTCAAATTTTTAAATGTCAATAAAAAGATTAAACTAACACTAACACCTAAAATACTATTGTTAGTGAAGCTCCATCTCTTTGTTATATAATGTCTTGCCGCATTCACTTTGTTCAATTGGAAATTGTTGAGTTAGAAGAGTAGGTGATATTATGATTTTGATTTTCTTGTCTTTGTGTGGTTATCAAAATTTCATATGATGGTTTTTATAATCATGAGGAGGTTATCAAAATTCCATAGTGTGGTAACCAAAATTTCATATGAAAGTTATCAAAATTTAATGAGAAGGTTATCAAAATTTAATAGTGTAGTTACCAAAATTTCATAGGATCAGGTTATTAAAATTTCTTAGGAAGGTTATTGAAATTTCATAGTGTGGTTATCACAATTTTATAGAAAGGTTATCAAAGAGATTATCAAAATGTCATAGCGAGGTTATAAGAATTTCATAGTGTGGTTAGCATAATTTCATAAGGAGGCTACTAATATTTCATGGGGAGGTTATCAAAATTTCATAGTGTGGTTATCAAAATTTTTTAGTGTGGTTATCAAAATTTCATATGAAGATTATAAAAGTCTCAATTTCATAAGGAGTACCAAAATTTGATAGAAGGTTATCAAATCTCATAGAGTGATTATCGAAATTTACAGAGATCGGATTATCAAAATTTATAGGAAGATTATTAAAATTTCATAGTGTTGTTATCAAAATTTCAAAGCGAGGTTATCAAAATTACATCATGTGATTATCAAAATTTCATAGAGGGGTCAACAAAATTTTATAGAGAGGTTATCAAAATTTCATAAAGAGTTATCAAATTTTCAAAATGTGATTACCAAAATTTTATAGTGGTATTTCAGGGGAGGTTATCAAAAGTTCATAGTATGGTTATTAAATTAGGAAGGTTATTAAACTTTTATTATGGAGTAATCAAAATTTCAAGGAGGATATCAAAATTTCATAGTTTAGTTTTCAATATTTCATAAGAGGGTTATCAAAATTTCATACTATGTAGATCAAAATTTCATAAGGAGATTAACAAAAATTCATAATGAGGTTATCAAAAAAATCATAGTGAGGTTATCACAATTTGTAGTTATCAAGATTTCATAAGGAGGTTATCAAAATTTTATAAGGATGTTTATCAAAATTTTATAGGAAGATTTATCAAAATTTCATAGCGGGGTTATCACAATTTCATAGTGTGATTATCAAAATTTCAAAGTGTGATTACTAACAATTCATATGGAGGTTTTTAAATTTTCATAATTTGGTTATCAATATATCATATAGAGGTTATCAACATCTCATAGTGTTGGTTATCAAAATTTCATTGGGAAGTTATCAAAATTTCATAGTGAGGTCTTCAAAATTCCTTAGTGAGGTTAACATAATTTCATAAGAAGGTTAAAAAATATTTATAAAAAGGTTCTCGAAAATCCATAGTATTGTTATCAAAATTTCATTAGAAGGTTATCAAAATTTCATAAGGAGATCATCAAAAATAGTGTAATTATCATAATTTAATAGGGAGGTTAACATAATTTCATATGAATATTTCATTTAAACACGTTGGGCCACGTGCAACGCACGTGAAAGCTAAAACTAGTGAACTTAAATATCCATGAGTCTAGTGTAGATGCAATATTTTTCCAAAAAAAATTAAATTAAAAAATTTCATAACAGAAGGAAAAATTTTCATATATAGTTAAAATTAAAATTTCTTTCCATAGAAAATAATTTTCTAATCTTTTTTACATTTTTCACTATAATTAAAATTGAAATTTTTAATTCAAAATAAATATATAAATAAAGGGAAGACTATCCAAAATTGGAATTGGAGGGGCAAAAAGACAAGCTTTCAAAATTGCTCAAATTCGGGGCAAACCTTTTCAAGTTAAGTAATTAAAGACCAGATGTTAATTTTCCTATTTATTTAGGGTGAATATTTAATGTAATGACAATGTATAGATTCTATACTCTGTTAGTGAATCTCAAGTTGTCACCTTAGTGTAGCAAATTTTAAAACTTTAAAAGGTCTTTCAAAATAAATATACAATAATGATTCTAATTATTTTAGCCTTTAATACTGAGTTAATTAGACTAAAAGTAATTAGGTTAATCGGTAAGACTAAAAGTTCATACAACCTAACTTGCTACCTCTCTCTTCTTTGATCTTTAGTAACCCTTTGTTTTTATTATTAATTTTTTTCTCTTTCATCATAACTCTATAACCTATGTCTATAACTATTATTATTTAATAAATTATATTTACAGAGAATTTAGTTGTTTATGTACTCCAATTTTGACTCAAATAAGGACTAGACGGCTTAAAAAGAACTTAACGTTTTCATTTTCCAATCCACATGTCAAATTTCAATGGCTAATAATCGCGTATTTTAACTTAAATTGAAATGCCAAGTTGTGAGCCCTAAATCATGAATTTTTACAAAGATTAAGCCCTTATTTGAATAATTACTCGAAAACTTTGATACAAATATAACATTTCCAATAACCTACATAACTTGTTTTTAGTAACTTAGTATTGTATATATTTTATAACATGCATTAATTATTAATGATATTGCTACCAAAATTACTTACAATGAAGGCTTAATGAAATTGTTGGTATATATCTAAGTTTTTATAATATACATAGCTTTTTCAATAACAAAGTATTGTAAATTAGACAACCTACATTGTTAATGAGATGGTTACCAAAATTCTAATAATAAATTTTACATATAGCTTTTTTTTACTGTCTAAAAAAGCTTTTTCAGTAACGAATGTTTATTATTATTTTTTTTAGATTCCAACAAATAATCCATTAAGATAACGAGAAGTTACAATCAGTCTTAAGAGAATCATGCAACCAAGTTGGCATATCCCCAATCCATACAATCTCTTCATCTAAAGATAAACCATGTTTAGCAAAATTATGAGCAACCATGTTACCAGTTCTACCAATATGTCGTAGCAAACAATTTTGAAATAAGATCTTCAAGCTCCTTACTTCTTCTACATACGCCCCAATAGGTGAGAAATCATGATCTAGGGAATTAATCTGTCGGATGATATGTAAAGCATCACCCTCCAGAATAATCCTATGGAACCCCATTTCCCGAGCCCAACTCAAAGCGCGGACAGCAGCGAAACATTCTGCAACATAGGCATCTTCGACATGTGGTATAGAACCTGAGCAAGCACCAAGTGTGTGACTAGAGGAAGATCTAGCAACAATACCGTAAGCACCAGTTCTCCTTTGAGTAGCGACAGCAGCATCAAAATTAACCTTTACAGCATCGTCACTAGGTGGAGACCATTGTCGAGGATCAGGTCTCACACGGATGGCAGCAGCATGTTGACATCTAGTGAATTCCTTTAAATAAGATGCAAATGAGGCTGTGGCAAGAGGTCGAGTAATTTTGTTGTCGAACAACGCCATGTTTCTCGCCCCCCAAATGGCCCAAGACGTGAGTAAGCTGAGGTGAAACCATTCAGAATTTGTTTCAACATCAACTTGATCAAAATCAACACCTTGATTAGCATCATCATTTACAAAAAAAATTCCAGCTATGGGACCAAACCTCAACGGCAAAGGGGCATAGTCGAATGGCATGGCCTATCGACCCGGGTTCGTGTTTGCACCTGAAACAAATTATGCCTACCTCCATATTCCGAGGGTAAAGTTTCTCGATGAAAGGAAGATTTTCATAAATCATCATTCAAGTGAAAACTCGAACCTTAGGAGGCACCTCAGCATTCCACATACGGCGAAGAAAACGTTTGCCATCTTGCACAGTTTCTATATTGTCATTCCCATCATCACCATGGAGATTGCAGAGGACTCAATGCCCACTTTTAACTGAAAAAGAGCCCTTGTTATTGAAGTGCCAAACAAAGGTGTTGCCGCAAGCGATAACTCAATGGAATTTGTAAAATAGCTTTTGTTTCCTCTTTGTTGAAAAGATCACTGATCAGACCAAAATATGCCCTATTTTTATAGTCACCTTGGAAAACGACTAAGGACGGTGAACCCGACTGTTCCTGGGTAACCAGCTTAACATGCCCAGGCGCCCAGGTTATTTAGCCTAGCCGCCTAGGTCATCTGTTGACTCGTCAGAATGTCTTTTCTTCTTGACTCAATCATCAATGTTCTTGATCTCTTCAGCTTAGAAACTTGAAGCAATCATCTTCATGGCTTCTTAAAGCATCAAAATCATCTCCAAAGGTACTTCAATCACGAGCATCGAATCTACAAATCTTCCTTGAAAAATCCACTTGAATAATTGTGTCATAATTACACCAAAATAGCTCCAAAAAGTAGCAAAAATAGCACTTTTGCACTTTTCTTCTCTTCAATACCTATGAACACAAATATTTCAATTATACGACATAATCAAACATAATCAAGCATAAAATCTCCTAAAAACATAGAAAAATGATCATAAAAATAGGGCATATTTTGGTCTGATCATAATTCCCCCCACACTAAACCTTTGCTAGTCCCTAGCAAACTAGTGTAGAAAACCTAGAAAACAAAATAACTAGACTCAATCTAAACAAAACAAAATAACTTATTGATTCCACTTTCGTAGGTGTACGGCGGCACTTAGCACGTGACACAAGCCTTTCAACCTCTATACGTCTATAAAGGAGGTGTTATAGTCACCTGAGGGTTTACTTAACTAGGACGATACCCACAAACATGTTGAAAAACTGACCCGATAGACACAAGTTAGAATGGCTAAAAACAAAAGTTATACAAAATATAAACAAATGACTAGAGAAATTAAAATTTGGAAAACAGAGTACTTTATACAACTAAAGAATTTAATTCACAATTTCTAATTAAGTGCAATAAAGGTTAGTAGAAATACAAAGACCATAAATTTCAAATAAACCATGAACAAATAACCTTCAATCAATAATGCAATCTTTTAAGATCAACATACCTTGATGAAGTGTATAAATACACTTATGATGATTTTGACAAGGAAAACTTACCATAGGCTTGTAAGGTCATCCAATCTCCACTATTAGATCACACTCAATTAAGTTAGCATGCAAGGAATTGAAATGTATTAAACATGGGTTGTAATGGGGCTAAAGAGTGAAGTGGACTAAGAAAGAAAGGATAGGGATTCAAAAGATCTCAAGAATAGTGAAGTCTTGCTATGGGCAAATGTAGCTTGAATAGCCCACTCTTGGAACGTAGTACTACACTTTCTTCTTTCTTCATTAGAGTCTTCTTCATCTTTAATCACTTCAAGTTCAATCCATCTTCAATTTCAAGGATCATATTCTATTTTTTTTTCTCAAGGGGACAACTATTGGAAAAGTTACAAAATTTGAAAAACTTACCAATGCCTCTTCTCCCTCTTATTTCCTTTTTTGTAGAACAATCACCTCTCCCTTATTTTTCATGGAATTGCTTGTTATTGTAGGAGACCCCACACTATTCTTATTCGTAGTCTCATCACGAACCAATCAAAACAAGTCAATCCTTCACTACTCATGAGATAAGGCTGAGAGAAACTTGTTTTTCTTTTTAAAGGGTAAGGGTTCTTTGGTAGGTGTGGCTAAGAACAAAAATATATGGCTAATATTATAAGGCTCAAGGGGTTCACTACAATTGTCTTTCAAAGGTTGGCTAAATTTGGCACAAACGCAATTCTAAATGCATATTTCATCAATTCCAATACACACTAAAAATAATGAGCATGTATACATATTCGCCTCAAAAGGATGACAAAACAAGTTCTAGAAGTAATTCACTTACCAAAAGAATTGTTTAGTATGAAAAACCTTATCAATTACACTTCTCAATCAAAGAATGAATTTGACATGTGTAAATTTGAAAAATATTTTCAATGTATTTAAACCAAACTAATACTACACAAAGCTATACTCTTGCAAATTAAACCAAAAATTATTAAAGAGTACAAAATCAATTTGAAATTTTCTTCAAAAAATTTTGAAAAATCATCTATAGTCAAAAAGATTGAAAAATTGGAACTATGAAATAGACTATCTCTCCCCCCACACTTAAAAGAACACATTGTCCTCAATTTGTGTGCTAGTGAATTTTGACAAAAAAAAACCAAAACAAGTAGTTTTTGAAATTTTTGGAAAGATAATGTGCAACTAGTAAATTTTGACCTAGAAAGAAAATGTAATTTTCAATCTACCCAAAACTTATACTAGCAAAATAAATGGGGTAAACAAATAGGTTGATCATATGCAAGAATTAATTTACAAAGAAAGTATGCATCCAATCTAGAAAATTAACCAAAGCATAATTCAAACATAGCATTCATAGCGCATAAGTCATAAATAGAATCCAAGAAAAAATGTAAGAACAAAATAACGTACAAATAAAACATAAAAGAAAACAAATAAAAATGCATGCAATGTCATGAGAAATTCAAACACAAATCCTCTAAATGACAAGAGCTAATGGCCTCTCCTTTGCCTTCCTTAGCCAAGGCCGCGCATGGTGTCTTCAATCCTTCCCATATAAGTTCGCATCTCCCTCCTTTGTTGCCTAACTTCTCTAGCCATGTAACGTTGATAGTCTCCCAATTGCATCTCTTGAATTTCTTCTTCATCTACTTCTCCCAAAGGTGATGGTGCTTCCATTTGTGATTGTTCAAGGCCTTGGGCATGAGTCCTTACGATGCTTATTATACCAATATTCACCATTTGGATTTCTTCGTTTATTAATACCCATACTTTTCAAGCAATCCCCATTAAGAGCATTATCTTCATTGTTGAGGCGTATCTTTTCATTAACATCAACACCTTCTTCAACTAAGATCTTGTTAATCAAAACGGGAAAAACAAAAACCTTTGTCTTATGACCGGATTTAACAACTTCCCACATTTCGGTAAGTAGCAACTTAGCCATAGGAATTCCATCACAATTACCTAAACCATGAAAAATCTTATCGGCAACATAGAGATCCTCAATCCTAAACTTATGATGGTTACTTCCCCTAGGAATAATATTACGATGAATCATGTAACAAACAAGTCTAACCGTAGGTTCCATATACTTAGTCTTAACTTCCAAAACACCATTAGCATCCATACTAAGGGAATATCAAACCTTTGTAAAGCATCATTTCGCCTCCATCTTGGCTTGGTAGAAGTTTGTTGTTCACCTTGAATGTTGGTGAAGTAGAACATTCTTCCCTCATTCCTCAACTCAAGCAATCTACACAAGTAGTCTTCATCAACTAGAATGGACTTACCCTTAACCATGGTGCTAATGGTATAGTCACTTCCTTCTTGAATTTTGTCCATGTTAGCATAGAATTGCTTCACCAAATCCGGATAGTAATTCCCCTCCAATGCCAAAAGTTTCTCCCATCCTCTCTCGACAAACAAAGGGCTTAGGCCAAATGTCTCATCAATGTGAGGTGGAAGGACCTTCTCGACAATGATGGTGTTTGAAGACTTGGAATTATACCAATCTTGGCATTCATCATCGACAAACATAGGTGGTGGAGGAGCTTGTGATGATGAAGCTCTAGCTTTTCTTCTTGTAAACATTTCCTCAAACACTTGGCGGATGCTAAGTATTGTTGGTGATGATCTTGAAAATTCAACTACCCAAATCCGAATATCACTTTCCAAAGCTCCAATACTCTCCAACTTACTCCAAAATGATCTCTTACCTCCTTTCTAACTTCTCCAAACACAAATCCAAAGGAATCTACAACAACCCACAAACTTAAAAATTTGAAATTTGATGAACTTGAGTGGAAATTTTGTTGTAAAATCGAATGGGCAAGTGTTTTTGGATGATAAAAAGATGAAAGAAATAAAATTTGGGTGGTGGAAGTAATGTTTGGAATTTAAAGTGAGTGAAATTTGAAATTTTGGTGTTGGGTGGTATTTTGATAGTATTTGGGATGAAGATGGTTGAGAGAAAATTGAAGGTGGGTGGTAAAAATGAATGATGGTTGTATTTATATGGTGGTGGGTGGTGTGAGTGATGTGTTGGGGCGGCTAAGCATTTCTGCTAGGCAGTCATGTGCAGTCCGGTTGGAATTATGTTGCTTCTGGGAATAAAACGTGGGTGGCTAGAGACTGAACCTGGGTGGCTGGGCATTTCTGCTTGGTACCCGGGAATAGTCAGGGTCACCATCCTTAGCTATTTTCCCAATTTTCCTTGCTTCAAATCTTCTTCCAATTTGACTTGATTCAACCCAATTTAGTCCCAATGCAATTTCACTTCAATTCTCAATCAAGCAAATGTCTAATAACTTGTAAAAATTCAAATTCAATGATCCTTGAAAACTTGCTTTCTCCATATCCAAAATCTTCTCTTGATAACCTTTAGCTCTTTGTCACTTAGGATTCTATGTGTATGAAATGCATGAAAACAAATATACAATGCAATATACATGACAAAACAATTCAATTCAAGGAATAGGCAATCAATTTCATAACAAAATAATTATCAATCAAAGCATATGAAATTAAAGAGAATAGATTTGAGTTTAAGAAAAGCTTCTCTATTAAGCGTATGCTCCATTTGGTCTTCTCGTTTCCTTAACTCAACTCCATTTGCTTTCCTCAATTTGAACCTACAAAAATAGAAAATAAAGTATGAAAATGCAAAATAATCTATAACTAAAAAGATAAAAAGAAAAATAGGAAAAAAAAATTGTTAGTATTGGGTTGCCTCCCAATAAGCGCCTTTGTTTATTGTCTTTGGCTAGATTTCCTCAAATATCATTCATCAAAGATGGAGGAAAATCCGATGTTTTCCTTCAAAAGCTCGATAATGATCTTGAGCTCTTGTCCACGACTTCAAGAGCTTCACGAGTGGCTTCCTCGCTCTTGATTGTCTTCTCTCGATCATCCTTCGCTTCTTTGCGCAACTTGTGGACTTCTTTGGCAAACCAAAAGGTGACCGGTCGTCAGCAATCATAAAAATAATATCCCAACAAACTCCTAACTAAGTAGATAGGGTAAGTAGGGGTCGATCCCACAGAGAATGGTGCTAGACTTTATCCGAAAATTCAATCCTTAAAATCTCTCAAAAACAACACGTAAAAGCAGAGGGTTAAGAATAACAATTAAAAAGAAAGCAATGATATTAGAAACAAAACAAAACAAAGTAAATTAAATCTAAGTCTATGGCAATTAAGAAAGAGAACAATAATTAAGGGCATACTTCTTCACCAATGGTAGAAAACAATCAAATTAATTATGGGTCCTTGATTTAAAAGATAAATTCAATATTAAATTCTTGATGATAATTGGTCTAGGGAAAACCCTAACATGCTATTTAGATAAGATTAGCCGTCAAGCCTTAAATTACCCATTTCTCCTCCTAACTAATCGATTAGCCGTCAAGCCTTAAAGATTTGCTAGGATTCAAAGCATTAAGATCAACTTTTATTAGTTCTTTCACACATGCATAATAAATAAAACCATACGACAACCAGATAAATCTGATCAGTGGCATGCAAACCCAATTAACCTCGCCGGTGAGCGTGGTTAACTCGCTACATACAATCAAACTCAGGCGGCAACCGTTGTTGTCTGATCTAGCCAACAATCTCTCACATTACCTCTTTAGTGGCCACAATAAATCAATAAAAATCAAGATTGTAGAATTAAAACAGAATTTAACATGTTATCTATCAAGAATAAAATACCAAATTATAAGAACAGAAATCTTACCATATTTAATTGATTGAATTCACCAAAGGATCAGAAGTATTAAGAATTTAGTTACTCATGGATTTGGGAAAATCCATGAGCGGCATAAGAGTACTTACAGGACTATGGAGGGGCGAAATCTCCTTGCAAAATAGCTAGGATTGCCGCACCCCTCTATGGCTAGAGAGGGTGGCGGCACCCTTGCCTAAAAACTAGAAGAAAAACTAGAAGAAAAGAAATAATCTATGTGAAAATATTTTTGTGATTTGTGTTACAGGAGGTGGCTATTTATAGTGGAAATAACCCTAGGAATTCCAATCCTAATTTGGAAAGAGGTCTAAGTCGGTTTTGGGTCTAACTTAGACTCCAACTTAGATTAAAAGTATTCCTAGAGTAGAATCCAAGTTAAAATAGGATCCTGAAAAAATCCTGATTTCGTGCAGGGACTTCGACGGCACTTTTGGGCTTGAAAACGGCAGAACTGGATCTTGGACTTCAAAGGAAAGTTGTAGATCTCGGAATTAGCTTTCCAACGAGTACTCATGGGCTTCAAACGGAGGTCTGAGCAGAAAGTTATGATTTTTCTACCAAAATTGCGTTGAATCCTAATCATGTTAGGACTAGAAGCGGGAATAAGCGGAAATTGGATATTTCCTTGGATATAGGAGTCATTAATTGGGATTTTAATTCCAATTAATGACTTATATGGGCTGAGTATTTTCCCATATAAAATATCCAAAAATACCAAAGCTTAAGGGCTTATTCATGGCTTGTCTTCAATTAAAGCTTCAATCTTCAATTCTTCCTTTTGAAATAATTCTTCCATGTCTTCAAATCTTCAAATAAGTCTTCAATGAGTCTTCAAACACAAACTTCGAATCTCCAAATCTATGCTCAAAATTGCTTTGCTCAAATCTGTGTAAAAAGTCATCAAAATAGCTCCAAAAGTAGTGAAAAATAACAATTTCTCAATTTCACATCACTTAAAGACTCAAAACACAAATATTATCAAAATAGCATATATTTAAGCAAATGGGTCCAAAAACATAGTAAAATAGCCATAAAAATAGGGTCTTTTTTAGCTTGATCATATTTTCCCCACACTAAATCTTTGCTAGTCCCTAGCAAACTAGTGTAGAAAACTATGAAAATCACTAAACTTGAACACCTAAAAACAATCCTATAATCCTAAACTAATACAAATCAAAATTCCATCTTAGTTTAAACTTTTCAAAAACTTTGAATGCATACATATATTAAGGATTAATGCAATTATGAAATCAAAATAACAAAGAATCATAAGAGCACTCAATTCAAAAGATCAACAAATAGCAAGAATCTTTATTCTTAAGTAACCATAATTAAAGTAGTTCTAATCACTTACCATTCATTACATACTATAACTATTTCTTCCCATAAGCTTATGTCTTCATCTTTATCTCCATTACTCAAAGGAACGCATATCATGGATACAAATCAAGGGTTTTTCGTGTGGGTTATAATAGTTTTTCAAAGGGTAATTGATTTTTAGAAAATTGAGGTTACTAACCTCGAAGTGTTCATGATTTGGGGTTACTAACTCCCATTTTTTAGGCTACTAGCACTCTAGAAGGACTCCTTTTTATTTTTTCAGAGGGACAATATTTCTGCAATTCCATGCCTCTTATCCTCTTTCCAAGGGTTACTAACTCTTTTTGTTAAAGAAAAGAGTGACAACAATGGATTAAAATTTTTTTTAATATGCAGAAATACCTCTTCTCCTCTTGCATGAAAGCACTTCTTTTTTAAAACAATTTTTTAACTACCCTTTTATATAAGTAGTCCCCCACACTTGTTCTTGACATATCCATAACATACTTTCATAATTGTAATTTCAATAAAAATTAAACACAAGTTCTAGAAATAGGTAATCATAGAAATAATGAACAATATGCTTTTATCACAAACTCTAATTATACCTAATTCTAAGAAATAAGATATCATACTATCAGTCAATCAATCAAATAAAATATTCTTAAAAATTCTAAGTATTCGTCAATCATAATTAAATCAAATCAATTAATATATGCATGAAAAATTCAAAAATTTTCGAAAAAATTATGGCATTAATTAAGATTATGATGCATGCAGACTCTCTCCCCCACACTGAAAAGACACATTGTCCTCAATGTGGAAACACATAAGAAATCAACACAAACAATTTATATTATCCATGCTCATGTGGTTCATTTAAATGCAGAAAATAAAACTAACACTAACAATTAATTCACATCAAAGAATAGGCAAGCAATCAAAGCAATAATCAATCAAGACAAAATAATGCAAGGAAAATTAAAAAGATAGGGTTAAAGAAAGCTTCTATGTTTGTAGGCATAAGCTCCATCATTGCTTCTGAAACTGAACTCCTTTTGAATTCATCTTGCAATCGTCCAAATTAAGCTCCATTTGCTTTCCTTCGGTTTCTTCATGTGAAATCATTGGGTTGCCTCCCAATAAGCGCCTTTCTTTAAGGTCTTTGGCTAGACTGCCTTAAAGAAATTATTCTTCAAGGGTGAAGGAACTATGGATATATTCCTTCAATAATTCTACAATGATCCTGAGAGTATCATTGATGGCTTTGAGAATTTCAAGTTGAATTTTATCAAGACTTGAATTCATCAACGGTGATGTGGCGGCATGGAATGGTGATGGCACGGGCATGGCCGGTGGTGGCACGGGCTTAACCGGTGGTGGCACGGTGAATGGCCGGTATTGCCTTGATAGTGGCGCGGCTTTGGGCGGATATGGCTGGGTAGGAGCATAAGATGGCGCGGCAATGGCCGGTCCTAACCAGGTGGGGCACGCGGAGAATGCAGCGCTGGCCGGGCATGGCCGGGCACTTGGCTTGGCTGTGGGCGGTCCTTGCCGGGCATGAGTCGCGGCTAGTGCAGGTGGTGCCGGGCATGGCCGAGCACTTGGCTAGGCTGTGGGCGCGGATGGCGCAGAGAAAGGCACGGATGACCGGGCAGGCGGCGCGGATGGGTCCGGGCGTGGCCAGGCAGATGGCTCGGATGGCCGAGCCATGGCCGGGCATGTATCTCGGCGCGGCTCGGGTATGGCCGGTCCTGTCCGGGCCATGGGTGAGGATAGACGGGCCATAGCCGGGCAATGGCCGGCTGGGTTAGCTCGATCATGGCCTTGAGCATCTTTCTCTAGTTTCTTGACTTCCATCTTCTGCTTCTCTCCTTGTGGCTGAACTCCATGCTTGTTGGCTTCTTGCTTCTTCTTTGCTTGAATCTTTCTAAAGCTAGGGGGTGCAATTGTTTTAGTTAAAGATTCAAGTGCTTCAAACGCAGCATCAGGGGTTCTATCGAACAAAGGGATATTGTCCACGCTATCCACAAGAATTTGACCATCTACTCCTAATCCTTGATAGAAGTATGTAATCAAAAGTTGTTGTGATATGGCATGGTGAGGACATGTTGCGCAAAACTTCTTGAATCTATCCCAAGCTCGATAAAAAGGCTCAACTTTGCGTTGCTGAAAAGTTGCTATCCTTTGTCTCCCTTTGGAAATCTGAGCAGATGTCAGTGATGAAAAATCTTCTCGGGCTCCTTTTTTAGCACTTTTAACACTCACAACACAAACAAACTTGTTAGAATTCAATGGCGATTGCGATGAAATTCTAGGGTGGATTATATCACCATCGAATTCCATGGTCAATGAACCATCGAATACATCAATCTTAGTATGGGAAGTTCTTTGAAAAGGTCTTCGTAATAAAAGAGAACATTGATCTTTCGAATATTCCATCTCCATAACAAAGATGTCAATAGGAAAAATTCAAGTGTTCAACTTGAATTAAGACATTCTCTAGAACACCTTTGGGATGAACCAAAGATCCATCAGCTAACTGCAGAATCACATCAGTGTTTTTCAAAGGAACAAGATTTAAAGATTGATAAAAAGAATAAGGCATAACGCTTAAAGATGCACCTAAATCTAGCATAGCATTTTTTATAACACTCTTCCAATAGAACAAGTAATTGAAAACGTACCTGGATCCTTGCACTTAGGAGGTAAACTCTTTTGAAGCACAGCAGAGACATTAACTCCAGCACTTACCTTACCTTGTAACCTTTTCTTGTTGGTACAAAGTTGCTTAAGTAACTTTGCATCGTTTGGAATTTGTTGAATAGCATCAAGAAGTGGGATGTTGACCTCAACTTTTGAAGTATCTCCAAAATATCTTGATCATCATCTTCTTTCTTAGACTTCTTCAATCTTGATGGAAAAGGGATGGCGGCATGTACCTTGTCGACGGTGGTCTCCTTGGCTTTTTCCATGGTGGTGGCGCCATCTTTTCTGGGTTGGTCTTCAATCTTGATTTCTTTGTCAGGCACTTGCAATTCTTCTTCTTTGGTGTAGCTCGGTTTTCCTTCATCTTGTGCGGCACGGGTTGGATAGGGGTTTTCCAACTCTTTTCCACTCCTTAAGGTGATTGCAGTTACATTCTTAGGAGGTACCTTTGGTTGTGATGGGATCCTTTGTTGACCTTGTGTCTTGAGTTCACTCATGTCACTAGCCAATTGATTGATTTGTTTCCTCATCACCTCTATAGCTTCTCTTATTTGGTGCATCTCGGCAGCTTGTGATGATTGTTGAAAATTAGGCCTTTGATAATTCATTTGCCTTCCTTGATAGTTACCTTGGTTCCCATATTGTTGACTTGGTTGCTCGGCTCTCCAATAAGGTTCAGGCTTCCTTTGATATGCTCATTGCATTCCAACATCATTGACTTCTTGCGCGGTGTGTTCCAAAGAAGGGCACTTATCAATGTAGTGTCCTTGTTTACAAATACCACAAACCTTAGACACACTTGAAAAATTCGCATTGAATAAATCAGTGAGCGCAGCGACTTGTTGATTTGTTTCTTGAAGTTGTTGCTCCAGTGAGGTGGAATGGGTAGAAACTTCATTGATTCTTCTTGTATCGCCTTCTCGAGATCCAAATTGTTGAGTGTTGGCAGCCATGTTCTCTACTAAAGTCCAAGCATTGGTGGGAGTTTTGTCTATGAAAGCACCTCCACTTGCAGAATCTATAGAAGATCTGTCAAACGGTAGTAATCCTTCGTAGAAGTATTGGATCAGCAACTGTTCAATGATTTGATGACTGGGGCAGCTCGCACAGAGTGTCTTGAAACGTTCCCAATATTCATGCATTGTTTCTCCATGGAGTTGCTTAATTCCGCAAATCTCCTTCCTTATACTTGATACTTTGTGAGCAGGAAAGTACTTTTCCAAGAACAATTTCTTTAGGCTCGTCCAAGATGTGATTGAACCAGTGGGTAAGAGGTACAACCAATCTTTTGCACGATCCATAAGAGTGAACGGAAAAGTTCTTAGCTTGAATTGGTCTTCAGTGATACCTTGAATATTTGTTGATGTGAAGGCAATCTGGAAATCCGTCAGATGTCGGTGAGGATCTTCTCCAGACAGACCATGAAACTTGGGTAAAATCTGAATAAATCCAGATTTAATCTCAAAATTTGCAGTCGTATCTGGGTATCAAATTGCTAAGCGTTGAGCATTGACGTTTGGTGCAGAAAGCTCTCTCAGTGTTTTAGGTTCTTCGTTTGCCATGTCTTGTGATGATGTTGAAGCAGCAGATCTATGAGAACTTGAATTGGATGGCTACTCTTCTTGTTGTCGATTTGATTTCTCCTTCCTTAGCGAAAATAGTGTTCTTTCTGGCTCTGGATCAAATTCAAAGTCTTCTTTACCACTACTTCTTGTCTTTAGCATGCAGCTTCCTAGAAAAACTCAAAAAACTCAAAAGAAAAATTGTTAGTAGTAAAAGTTCTTAAACAAAATTAAAATTAAAGACAGAAAATAAAAGAAAAATTTTTTTTTCTTTTATGACGCGAAAACAAATTTTTTTTTTATAATGCAAATTTTTTTTTATCGCAAAACCGAAAAACTTTTTTTTTTTCAAAAAACGCAAACACAAAAATTAAAAAAGCAAAAACAACAAATTTTTTTTTTAGAAAAAACGCAAACAAAAATTTTTTTTTTTAAGAGAAACCGCAGAAACAAAGAGAAAATTTCCAGGATTCGTCTTCAGATGAGTCTATTTTCCTTCCCCAAGAACCAGAAAAAGTTTCCCTTCCCCGGCAACGGCGCCAAAATTTATGACCGGTCGTCAGCAATCATAAAAATAATATCCCAACAAACTCCTAACTAAGTAGATAGGGTAAGTAGGGGTCGATACCACAGAGAAGGGTGCTAGACTTTATCCGAAAATTCAATCCTTAAAATCTCTCAAAAACAACACGTAAAAGCAGAGGGTTAAGAATAACAATTCAAAAGAAAGCAATGATATTAGAAACAAAACAAAGTAAATTAAATCTAAGTCTATGGCAATTAAGAAAGAGAACAATAATTAAGGGCATACTTCTTCACCAATGGTAGAAAACAATCAAATTAATTATGGGTCCTTGATTTAAAAGATAAATTCAATATTAAATTCTTGATGATAACTGGTCTAGGGAAAACCCTAACATGCTATTTAGATAAGATTAGCCGTCAAGCCTTAAATTACCCCTTTCTCCTCCTAACTAATCGATTAGCCGTCAAGTCTTAAAGATTTGCTAGGATTCAAAGCATTAAGATCAACTTTTATTAGTTCTTTCACACATGCTTAATAAATAAAACCATACAACAACCAGATAAATCTGATCACTGGCATGCAAACCCAATTAACCTCGCCGGTGAGCGTGGTTAACTCGCTACATACAATCAAACTCAGGCGCCAACCTTTGTTGTCTAATCTAGCCAACAATCTCTCAAATTACCTCTTTAGTGGCCACAATAAATCAATAAAAATCAAGATTGTAGAATTAAAACAGAATTTAACATGCTATCTATCAAGAATAAAATACCAAATTATAAGAACAGAAATCTCACCATATTTAATTGATTGAATTCACCAAAGGATCAGAAGTATTAAGAATTTAGCTACTCATGGATTTGGGAAAATCCATGAGCGGCATAAGAGTACTTATAGGACTATGGAGGGGCGAAATCTCCTTGCAAAATAGCTAGGATTGCCGCACCCCTCTATGGCTAGAGAGGGTGGCGGCACCCTTGCCTAAAAACTAGAAGAAAAGAAATTATCTATGTGAAAATATTTTTGGTGTGTGATTTGTGTTACAGGAGGTGGCTATTTATAGTGGAAATAACCCTAGGAATTCCAATCCTAACTTGGAAAGAGGTCTAAGTCGGTTTTGTGTCTAACTTAGACTCCAAGTTAGATTAAAAGTCTTCCTAGAGTAGAATCCAAGTTAAAATAGGATCCTGAAAAAATCCCGATTTCGTACAGGGACTTCGACAGCACTTTTGGGCTTGAAAACGGTAGAACTGGGTCTTGGACTTCAAAGTAAAGTTGTAGATCTCAGAGTTAGCTTTCCAACGAGTACTCATGGGCTTCAAACGGAGGTCTGAACAGAAAGTTATGATTTTTCTACCAAAACTGCGCTGAATCCTAATCCTGTTAGGACTAGAAGCGGGAATAAGCGGAAATTGGATATTTCTAACAAAAGAAAGGTCAATAGGAAAAATTGGTGTGAGTAGTTCTTAAGAAAGGTCTTCCTAACAAAAGAGGACATTGATCTTTTGAATTTCCTCTTTCCATTTCCAAAACAAAAATGTCAATAGGAAAAATCAAATGTTGAACTTTAATCAAAACATTCTCTAGAATACCTTTAGGGTGAACCAAAGATCCATCAGCTAATTGAAGAACAACATCAGTATATTTCAAAGGATCAATATTCAAAGACTCATAAAAAGAATAAGGCATTACACTTAAAGATGCTCCTATGTCAATCATAGCATTTTCGATGACACTATCTCCAATGGAACAAGTTATTGAAAACATACCTGGATTCTTGCACTTAGGTGGTAAATTCTTTCGAAGAACATCAGAGACATAAGCTCCAACATTCACCTTACCTTGCAACATGTTCTTATTGGTACAAAGTTGCTTGAGAAACTTTGTACAATTCAGCATTTGTTGAATTGCATCTAGAAGTGGGATGTTGACCTCATCCTTTCGAAAAAGCTCTAAAATGTCTTGATCTTCATCTTCTTTCTTGGACTTCTTCAACCTTGTTGGAAAGGGTGCTTGTACTTGTGAATCCAATTTAGGTTTAATAGCAAAAGTTTCCTTATCTTTTCCATCATCCTTGATACCTTCGATAGGAATAGGTTCCTCTTCTTCAATTTCGATCATTTCCTTCTCTTGCAATTTGGCCTCGGCTTTGATTGTTTCTTCCTCAATCACAGGGCTAGATGGATAGGGTTCTCTCAATTCTTTACCACTCCTCAAAGTGATTGCATTCACATTCTCCTTGGTATCTTTGGTTGAGATGGAATCATATTCTGACCTTGTGTCTTGAGCTCACTTATATCACTTGCCAATTGACTCATTTGCTTCATCATGATCTCCATAGTCTCTTTCATTTGTTGCATCTCAGAAACTTGTGACGATGGTTGAAAAGTAGGCCTCAGAAAGTTGTTTGGCCTATTAGCCTGATAATTGACTTGATTCTCATATCGCCAATATAGATTGTAAGCACTTGAGAATGGATCTTGCTTTTGAATTCCTCCTTGCATTCCCACGGAATTGACTCCTTCAATTAAGCTTGGACACTTATCAGTATAATGCCCTTGTGAACAAATTCCACAAACCCTAGGCACACTTGAATTGTTCATATTAAGCAAATCAATGTGCATAGCAATTTGTTGACTTTACTCTTCAATTTGTTACATCAATGTGGTGGTGGAATCGGTGGATATCGCATTGACTCTCCTCATATTGCTTTCTCTTGGTGCAAACTCCTCTCGAGTTCCAAACTGTTGAGTATTTGCAGCCATGTTTTCAACTAAAGACCAAACTTCGGTGGGAGTTTTGTCGATGAAGACTCCTCCACTTGCAGAATCTAAGGAAGATCTACTAAATGGTAGTAATCCTTCATAGAAGTATTGGATTAGCAACTGTTCAGTGATTTGGTGATTGGGGCAACTCGCACATAATTTCTTGAATCGTTCCCAATACTCATGCATTGTCTCTCCTTGATGTTGCATAATTCCGCATATCTCCTTCCTAACACTTGATACCTTATGAGCTAGAAAGTACTTCTCCAAAAACAACTTCTTAAGGCTCGCCCAAGAGGTGATTGAACCATTTGGTAAGAGGTACAACCAATCTTTTGCACGATCCATAAGATTGAAAGGAAAAGTTCTTAACTTAAATTGCTCCTCAGAGATACCTTGTACATTGGTGGATGCACAAGCAATGTGAAAATCTATGAGATGTCGATGAGGATCTTCTCCAAGCATACCATGAAACTTTGGCAATATCTGAATGAATCCAGACTTGATCTCGAAATTTACTGTTGTGGTTGGGTACTGAATGGCTAGGTGCTGAGTTGTAACATTGGGGGCGGCAAGCTCCCTTAGAGTCCTAGCGGCATGGTTGTTTTCGCCCATGTCTTCTTGTGGAGATGGTGGTTCCAACGACAATGAAGAAGCGGTTGAACGTGGAGAACTCGATTGAGAATTTGGTGAAGATAACTCCTCTCCTTGTTGTCTGCTCAAACTCTCCTTCCTTAGTGAAAAGAGTATTCTCTCAGGCTCAAAGTAAAACTCGAAGTCTTTTGTACCACAACTTCTTGTTGTTGGCATGCAACTCCTAGAAAACAAGAACTAAAACAAAAATTCAGCACTTAAACAAAATAATGAAAATAAAAGAAAAATTAGGTTTAGAAAATCTTAGGTGTTTGGCGTGGCTTTGTCTTCAATTTCTTGTCGTTTCCTTCCTTCCCCAGCAACGGCGCCAAAATTGTGATCGGTCATCAACGAGTTTACAAAATAATTCCCACTAAATCTAACTAAATAACTAGGGCAAGTAGGGGTCGAATCCCACAAAGAATAGTGAAACGATAATTGAAATAAAACACTTGAAAACACTAAGATAAATCTAAAACTAAAGAAATTGGGGATTTAAAATAACTAATGAAAAGAAATTAAATAAACTAAACTAAAGAGCAATTACTTAAAACTAATAAAAACTAGAGAATAATTTAGCAAGTATTTTACGCCACTCTATTGATAGAGGTAAAACATCAAACAAGCTTCATTCAATAACCCTAACTAGATATATTGGTCTAGGCTAAGAAGTTCCCTTTTACGTTCCCTTCCTATAACTCATAACATGCTATTAGCTAACCTCAACTTTGCGGGTCTAGTGATAAACCCTTTTATTCCTCTCCTCTTCGCACTTAAGCTAGGAGCATCAAAGAACAAAGCATTAAGATCATTCAGTTCTCACATGCATAATTAATTATAACCAAATTTATCTCCATCTATTGCTTTTATGGCCTCTAGATTTCGATAAGTATTAAGAATCCCATCATATCCATGGTCTGTGGTGTACAATTTGCTACCAAACAATTAAATCTGACGGTCCAGTACTAGATTTAATTTAGCTGTAGATTAATCCTTTTATATCCTTAGTGTGCTTCTAAATCAATAAATATCATAATCATGAGTATCATAATCATAATCACGATCATCACAATCCACATTATTAATTATGAACTTTACCACAGGGATTAATAAACATATTCAATAAATAATAATCACATCAAATTATAAGAACAAAAGAACAAAAGTCTCACCATATCAATTAATTAAAAGCGTCAAAGGAAAGAAGTTTTTAGAATTTAGCCTCTCATGGATTGAAGAGAATCCATGAGAGTCTTAAGAAAAACTTACAAAGCTGGAGCCGACGGCTGCTGCCGCAAAAACCAAAGGAAAATAAAATAGTTGTAAAAAGAATTTGTGGAGAGAAACTCTCTAGGGTTTCTACTTAAGTGGGTATTTATAGGAGGCTATTTAGGGTTCCAAATAGAGTTAGGATTGACTTAAACTAACCCTAAGGTCGTGCTTAGCAGCTGATTAGGTCTTCAAGTCGGTTTAGGCTAGCTTATTGGGCTGAAACTAGTGAAATCCGAAGTCTGGCCCAAAACTGATTCTGTCCGAAATCTTCAGGGGCATTTTCAACCTTCTTAACGACAAAACTGGGCTTCATGGTCTTCGGCAAAGTTGTAGATCTCTAAGTTAGCTTTCCAACGCATCTTGAATCATCACATTTGGAGCTCTGTAGATAAAGTTATGAATTTTCTCCCGAAGTGTCGCTGAAATCGCAATCAATTGGAGTAGCTTCAAAAGGAAGACACAAGACTTGAGCACAATTCCGCAGGCCCGACTGTTCCTAGGTAACCAGCTTGACATGCCCAAGCGCCCAGGTTATTAAGCCTAACCGCCCAAGTCATCTGGCGACTCGTCAGAATATCTTATCTTCTTGACTCAATCATCAATGTTCTTGATCTCTTCACCTTGGAAACTTGTAGCAATCATCTTCATGGCTTCTTAAAGCATCAAAATCATCTCCAAAGGTTCTTCAATCACGAGCATCGAATCTACAAATCATAATTCCATCAAAATAGCTCCAAAAAGTAGCAAAAATAGCACTTTTGCACTTTTCTTCTCTTCAATACCTATGAACACAAATATTTCCATTATACGACATAATCAAACATAATCAAGCATAAATTCTCTTAAAAACATAGGAAAATGATCATAAAAATAGGGCATATTTTGGTCTGATCAATCACTAATCAAATCACCATTCCAACTCACACCATCTCCTTGCATAAGATCAGCCACTAACATGTCTTCCGGAATGTTCCCATCACCTGAAAGTAGGGTGAAGCCATCGAGTTTGGCTACCCATCTATCATGCAGAACCCGAACAGATTTCCCATCACCTAGGCACCATCTTAAACCATATTGTAGCAGTTCATGCCCTTTAAGAATGCTACGCCAATTGAAGGAGGGAGTCCATCCAAGCTTCACATCAAGAAATGAAGTCCTGGGGTAGTACCAAGCCTTAGGCAATTGAGCAAGTAAAGTGGTCAGATTATGTAATAGCCGCCAACCTTGTTTAGCTAGCAAAGCCATATTAAAAAATTCCATATTCCGAAAAACCAATCCACCAAAATCCTTGGCTCGGCATAACTTAGACCAAGCAATCCGATAAATTGGCTGCTTATTGAATCAATTACTGAAGTTGTTTCCAAAATTACTTATGAAAATGATTACTTGAAATTGTTGATAAATGCATAGCTATTGTGACGTCCTTCATAAATTTGATAACATGTTATTGAATGGTTAGCCAAGTTACTTACAATGACATGTTATTGAATTTGTTGTTATAAATGTAGATCTTTTATAACATATATAGTTTTTTAAGTAAGAAGATATTGTACATTTGATTACCTTCATTATAGATGAAAAGATTACCGAAATTACTTATTTTGAATAGTTACTGAATTTTTTGTATATATAAATTATTTGGATAAACTATATAACTTTTCCAATAACTTGGTAATATAAACAACCTTTAATATTCATGAATTAGTTGCCAAAATTATTTATAATGAATGGTTGTTGGCATTATAAAGTTTTATAACCTCTAATATTGACTAAATGGATACTATAATTACTATACTTTTTGGATTTTCTCATATTTAGTTGGTGCACAACTATAAAAATAAAACACCATATATTAATTTAATTTCATACACTTTAAAGGGACTGGAGGATTTGAATGACGACATGTGCCTCCATGGTGGATCCGTCCATGGACAAGTGGCACGCATGAATTAAGCCACTCGTCATTTTCTCCTTAAATGGGATTCCCATTATATAGTGGTGTTATTTAGTGGGTGCACAACTATATAAATAAAACACCTTAGATTAATTTTTCATACACCTCAAAGGGGCTGAAGGTTTTAAGTGGGGCACGTGCCCCTGGTGCCCCCATGGTGGATCCATCCCTATATATTCACCCAGGCCTCCACCATTGGATCCTTTGCCTTTGAACGTGCCTTCTTTGACAACCAATTTCTTTACTGTATTTGCTTCTTGCACCCTTGATTTATTTTGATTAAGACAAGCCAACACCCTTATAACCGCACCAGTCTTTGCCAAATTCCTATCCATCTTATCCAGCTGCTTCGCCATCCTCCTCACCCGAAATATCCTCATGGTATAACCTCTTTTCCTTAGCCATCACAAAGCAATATACAGAGCCGAGCAAATCCCTTTCAATTTGATAATGACTATGATTGAAGGCAAGTCGGGATTACTCAATGCTTGCTTAGTAGCATGGCATTGTGCCAGCTGTACCGTCCTTTCCCTAGCTTGAACCCTCTGCAACAAAATAACACAAATAAAGAAAGAAAAAATAAATAGAACATAGCGAAAATACGGAGAAAAGGAGATCGATGTTACTTACTTGATTTACCTTGTTCACCCGAGCCTTAAAAATAACGCGATGAATGCCCATCGGCGTTTGATCAGCCAGACGGTTGCAATCGGCGTAAGCCTCCAACAGCGTTCGTGGCACTGGATAGGAAGTCCGACGCGACGTACGAGACTCTGAACCACCAGCAGCTGCGGAAGTGGAGGCGTCGGCAGCTTGATCCTTTTACGCTACAATCCTATTCTTCTTCCCCATTATTGCTCAGTGTTCATTGTTCAAAATAGTGGATATAAACAATATTACTAATATTTGATACTACTCAAAATTTTCAATTTACCAAATCATACCTACAAGTACAAAAATGCATAAACTGAAAATGAAAAATAAAATTTGAAACAACAATGCATATAAAAAAGGGTGTATCTCCAATACAAATACCAAGTACGAGTAATTTAACTTAACTAATACTAGTATCCATATGAAAGTCCTCCTTCCATTGCCCTTCTCATGAGTCTCTCATTGACAAAAGATATTCTATACATATTCATTCCTATCTCCTTTATCGTTGGCGCATATGTTTCATTCCAAATAGATCGCAAGATTCCAAACACCCTCTTTTATTCACCAATTTATCAACCAGAATCCTGCTAACCAGAGTATACTTCAAAACTTCCCATGTCTCTATATCCTCTTCCAATCACACATTCCTCTTTATCTCCAGCCATTTTCCCATATACCTCCTTGCTAATACTAATCAAACTAGAGTATGATATGCATAGCTAATCCATCCAATATACCAATTTCAATCAAGAATTATTCTAAAATCAAAATGGAAAAGTAATACTACTGTGCAAACAAAGGCCAAGGAAACAAAAAAAAAACAAATCTTAATCCTAGAGGGATCACAAGTCAAGATATATCACCAATCACAATCACAAGAAAACCTAAAACAATAGAAATCAAGAGCACAAGGAATTAGTCTAAAATCAAAATGGAAAAGTAGTACTACTATGTAAACAAAGGCCAAGGAAACAAAAATGCAAATCCTAATCCTAAAGGGATTGCAAAATATATCACCAATCGCAATCACAAGAAAATTAAAACCAGAGAAATCGAAAGCACAAGGAACAAAATCAAAGAAAGAAAAAAGAAATTAGGCCTGATTATTGAAATTAAGCTGAAACCCTATCTCCCACTAGTGTTCTTGATCAATCGTCGCTCTCCTCACCAAGATTAAACTGGAACCCTCAATTTCCATATAGGATTTCCAAAGATCGAAGCTCTCCTCACAAAGATTCAAGCAAAGAATGTCACCCCGAAATATCCAAAATTGCGATGATTTCAGATGGAAAATCCAAGATCAGATCTGAAAAAATGACTAACCGTCTCACTGGTATGGAGTAATGAACTCTCACGTGGGAGAGAATCTAACAAGCGGGGAAAAAAAGTAAAATTTAAGTTTTTCTTTTTTTAGTAAAACTGTAAAAGAGTAGAATATGGGTGTGAGAGAGCATTTGTTACTTTCCGTGGGAGAGTGATTCCAAAATTGGTTAAACAAACGGGTAGCGAATATAAACAATACTCCTTCCAACCATTTTTATCTATCGGCAATAACTGAATTACACAAACCAAGGAAATCAGTTAGTGTTAGTTAAATTGATGAATTTAATAAAATTTTAGCTTTATTTTCCTTAATTACCCTTCATATAGGATAACATCTCTCGTTATTTATTTTCTATTCCACCCCATTTTCTCACACTCCACAAGCATTCAAGACCATAAAAAGTGAAGTCTTAAATGAGAGTAATTTAGACAACATATAATTCATGTCCAAAAGTGGCAGATAAAAGGGCAAAAAAAACCGACAGATAAAAAGGGACAGAGGGAGTATAGTACTTGGTTCGACCAAAAAAAAACAACAACGTATATTTGGGGAAAATAAAAGGCTAATTGTTCAAATAGGATCCTAATGTATTCGAAAATGCTCAATTTAGGCCTCATGCTTTTAATTTGGTCAAATAGGACCCTAACGTATGCAGAAATGCTCAAAAAAGGGTCCATGCTTTTAATTTGGTCAAATAGGACCTTAATGTATGTGAAAATGTTCAAATAAAACCCCGATGTCAATTGAAAATTGGGTGTTGGATACAAACACCAGGACCTTATTTGAGCATTTTTCGCAAACGTTATGGCCCTATTTGAGCAATTAAAAGCATGGACCCTTATTTGAGCATTTTTACATACGTTAGGGCCCTATTTAACCAAATTAAAGACATGGGACTTAAATTGAGCATTTCCGCATACGCTAAGGGTCTATTTGAGCAATTAGCCAAAAGAAAAAAAAAACCTTTTCTTTGATTAATGGACTCAGTAGTCTATACTCACTCTATAGTCAATAATAACAAGTAACAACCACCTTATGACCTTACATTTTATTGGACCACAAAATATGGATCAAAATGGACAATTATTGGGCTCACAACTTTTATTGGGCCCTCTATAGTAGTAGTAGTAGAAGGAAACTTTAGAAAAATAAAATAGTTTTTTTTTTAAAAAAAAAAAGGGGTTTAAGCGTTTTTACTTTTTAGGGCCAGAAATGCATTTCCACTAAAACCCTGTCCCTGGCCGATAAGGCACTATTGAATAAGTCTCGTAAATTCATGTCTTTTCCTTTATTTTCATTTCACCAGATTAATTAGATTTTTATTCTTTTTCCCTATGGTTTTTTGTTGAGAATTGAGATACCAATTTGCAATTTCTATATTTCATTTTTATCAACAACAACAACCTGACAAAGAAAATCACATAGCGCTAATGCCAAAAAGAGTAGCGAGCCGAACCCTGAAATAAGCAACAACAACAAAGACCTTGTTTCCTTTCTACTTCCATTTCCATCCCTTTCGGGCTTTAGCACCCAAATGCCTTTGGGGAACTTTCTTTTTCTGTCTTCTTGGACTCTGCAATTTTTTCAGGTATTCCTTCTTCTCTTTCTCCTTCAAACCATTTGCCTTTTTTTTCCTCTTCTTTTATCTCATTTTTTTATGCATTTTAATGAGTTCTTACACTTGTTTTTCAATTTTGGGTTTTGGGTTTAGCTGCAAATGTTGCTATTTTTCCTTGTGAGAATATGAATCTGGTTGCTCTGAACTTTATAACTGAAGCACTGTTCGTTGTAATTGTTGGATTTTACCTCTTGGAGTCTGAATGCATGTGCGAAACTTGTTTGTTTGATTCATAATTCACATTTTATTGGGTTTTTTTTTTCTCTCAAATTCAAAAAGTTTCAATCTTCTAGTGGCTATTGTTGTTCTTTTCTGGGGTTACTTTTATTTTAACCTTTTTTTGAGGTTACATTGCCAAGTGCCAAGTAGCTATTGGGATTTTGTAATTGTTGCTAAGTGAAGGTTATTTACATCTGTGTTTCCTCAAGCAGGTACAGAAAGAAAATCTGACTCTGCAACTTGAATTTTAAGCTATTAATAGGACTCTGAAATTCTCTGGCATCTATCAGCTTATCTACATTTGATTTCCTGAGTGCTATTGTTAAAATGGCGAAGACTTTATCGCCATGTTTTACTCCTTCTGATACTAGACCAATGGGGGTACTTAATGTTCTTGGTGGGAGAGTGTCAATGGAGAATCCACTAGCGAGAGTTAGCTGCCTTAAAATGTCTGATGGGAAGAGTGGGTTTTCTAGTCCAAGCCAAAGGTCTACCGTGCCTCATTTTAGATGTTCTGCCAACTCTCACAGTGTCAGTCCATATCAAAATAAGGACCCTTTTCTGAATCTGCATCCGGAAGTTTCAATGCTTAGGGGTGAAGCGAACAATACAGTGGCCAACCCTAGAAAGGATAGTTCTAGCGGAAGTGTCACCGAGAGCTTAGCAGACATGTCGGGTTCGAGTAATTATAATGAAGCTAAGATCAAAGTTATCGGTGTTGGTGGTGGTGGGTCAAATGCTGTTAATCGCATGATAGAGAGTGCAATGAAGGGTGTGGAGTTTTGGATAGTCAACACTGATGTTCAAGCCATGAAAATGTCACCTGTCTTTCCCGAGCATCGTTTGCAAATTGGTCAGGAGCTAACCAGGGGTCTTGGTGCTGGTGGGAACCCAGATATTGGCATGAATGCTGCCAAAGAAAGCAAGCAGTCAATAGAAGAGGCCCTTTATGGTTCTGATATGGTTTTTGTTACGGTAAGTTGTCATCCATCTACAATTTTTAATTATTTAGAGAGAAACTTGATGCTTATCTGATCTCATGGATGTCTTTTGACCCTAAATTGTCTCTATCATTATGCTTCATTGAGACTACTATTTCTATGAAAAATTTGCAAATATGGACACTAAAAAAAGGGATCAAAATATGATCCACACAAGAAAAGTAGTTGTATTTTCTGTTTATTCATTATCCAGATCACTATAGGAGACCTGCCAAGAATATTGTCAAATGAATTATGTCAATATTCCGTTTGCCAAAAACATATTGGTGATTGGATAAACACACCTAATCGGGCTACTCAAATGTGGTTTATTGCTTAATAAAACATGTTCATTCAATTGAATGGTTAATGAGTTTCATGTAAAGTGTATGGTCTCATGGCATTCAAAAATATGTATTGATTCTGCAACAGCGTGCTTAACTTGTGCTCACTTGCTAGGATAGATGTATGATAATAGCTATTTAAGTTAAACATCTAAACTCTTCTCCTATGTATCTTATCATACTATTTACTAGAGTTTGATTTGTATCACGTTTAACAACTTGTGAAATAATTGAATTCATGATTTATTCTTGCCCTAGATACTCAAGTCCTTTAAATTTCCAGTTGCAAAACCTTTTCTTTTGGTACTGATGCACATGGTGTTTCAATAGATTGATTGATGTTTTTCAAGTCAAACATTAGGATTGGCACATGGCTTATGTTGTTCTTCTTGTGTTTTTGTTTACATTTAACCTAGGACTTCAAGTTTGAATTTGCAGGCTGGAATGGGTGGAGGAACTGGAACTGGTGGAGCTCCTATAATTGCCGGGATTGCAAAGTCCATGGGTATATTAACTGTTGGTATTGTCACTACACCTTTTTCCTTTGAGGGAAGGAGGAGGGCTGTTCAAGCACAGGAAGGAATTGCAGCTCTGAGAGAAAATGTTGACACACTGATTGTCATTCCAAATGACAAGTTGTTGACTGCAGTTTCTCAGTCCACTCCAGTAACAGAAGCATTTAATCTGGCCGATGATATTCTTCGACAGGGTGTTCGTGGTATCTCTGATATAATCACGGTATGGGATGCTTCAAGAAACTATTAAAACCTCCTAAATCTAACTCTTTCACCCTTAACTGGTTGTGAGCTTTCTGATTGCAGATTCCAGGGTTAGTCAATGTAGATTTTGCTGATGTGCGAACTATAATGGCAAGTGCAGGCTCTTCACTGATGGGAATAGGAACTGCAACAGGTACGTCAAAGAGATCTTTAGCATTACATTAGAGGCTTCAAGATTTCAGGTTGTTTGTCACATATACTGCTCTTCTTTGAGCAAAAGGCTGCATGGAGAAAGAGCAGGCGTAAAAATGAAAATTAGAGTTTTTTAAAGATTACTGCCTGGTTGATAACTTGATGCAATAACCTGGCTCACTCGCAATTCATAAACTGAGTTCCAGAAATGCTAAATGTAATGTATATTGGGCTTTATTTTTCCTTTGAAAATAATGTGGCACGGCTTTGACTTTGAATCTTGAAGTTTCTATCTCTGTCACTTATATTCTTCCCTCTGACAAAAATAAACTGATGGTAGCTTATCCATTTTCTTTTCTTTTATTGACAGTATATATTGATGTTATATCTTGAAAGAAAGATATATTTTATTGTGATATGGTTTTGACCTTGATATCTTCTCATCCTGATGCTTTGGTATATTAATTTGCAATTCAATTTCCTAAGATGGGCTTTCAATTGCCACATTACTTGTTCCCAGATTGATTATTATATTTTAATTGGTTCTTTCTGGTTTGTAGGCAAAACAAGGGCTAGAGATGCTGCACTTAATGCTATCCAATCACCTTTATTAGATATTGGTATAGAAAGGGCTACTGGAATTGTGTGGAACATAACCGGTGGAAGTGATTTAACCTTGTTTGAGGTAACTCTGACGATATGTCCCATTTTTCGCTACTGCTTATGTATCCATCTTTTTCAATATATTCTTCAAACATGTTGGTTATGTTCCCCTGTAAGATTAGAGTTATTGAAGAGTTTTGATATATGCCTTCATATTTTATTTCTCTTATATATGCATCATTTGATGTCTGGGAGTTCTTTATAGGTTAATGCTGCGGCTGAGGTTATATATGATCTTGTGGATCCAACCGCCAATCTAATATTTGGAGCAGTAATAGATCCATCACTTAGTGGCCAAGTAAGTTTATACTTGTTCTTACATGCTTGTGCCTAAGTTTAGGCACGGAGATAGTCATCTTCATACATGCAATTCTGATCAATCTAGCTTTGAGTAGGTCCGTACCATCTAACTTTACTTAAATCAAGCATTTTAACAGCAATTCAATGAATTAAACAGTCTGAAAAGGAGGATTAAATCTGCAGTTACTATTTAGGGCACATATTGATCCAATAAGAATGCCCTGTCTATCAATGAGATTTGCATTGTATCTCTGCTTCCCAAGGCTGGTTTTTTAAGTTCTGGATTTGTTAGGTAACATGATCAGAGGTATGAAAACAAGGCCATAATTAGATTTAGAAGATGCAGAATTCACATTGACATTAGGTTGAACTCTTGAATTGATGATGAAAGCCATATAGGAAAAATTTAAAAAAAAAGGATCATCTTTGCACAGACCAGCAGCCTCTTGCTGCAAAATTCTTTGTCCTCGATATGAAACATTAATCTGATGGTAAACATGATTTTGGCCCTTTATTTAGGTAAGTATAACTCTAATAGCCACGGGATTTAAACGTCAAGAAGAAAGTGAAGGCAGGCCCCTCCAGGTATTTTACTCAGCTACTCAGCCCTTCTCTCTCTCTCTCTCTGACACACTTACACCAAACTGGATTCTTTTTTTAAATGCAGGCAGGTCAGCTAGCACAGGGAGACATAGGTCTTGGAATCAATAGGCGGCCATCTTTCATTGAAGGTGGTTCGGTGGAGATCCCTGAATTCCTTAAAAAGAAAGGAAGGTCACGCTATCCTAGAGCTTGAACAGTTTTCTGCATACTGTTTCAACCCACGATGTTAACTCCGAAATCACTTCTTCCTTCTGCAAAGTCCTCATTGTTACTGGATTATGTTTTGGGCTATTAGTGCATATGCATGTTCAAAAGAGATAGCGTGTTAGTAGTTGGTTCTATATAGTTTGTTCCCTTACAGTCCTTTCAATAAGTTTAAGTAGAATTCTCAAAGTTTAGGTCAGAGCTTGTTTTAGCAGCATATTGAATAAACCTGAGTAGCTTGTACAGAGTGCAAAAGTAAAGATGAGATTTCTTGGTGTGTTTATTTAGTTGTAATGACTGATGTTAATTTGATGATCTTGTAGTGCCCACAAGTTTTATATTTTGACGGCTTAAATTTGATAAATGTGATGAAATGTCCATGCTAATTTTTTTATATCGTTCTCAAAAAAAGATAATCGAAATGCAAAACTAGCATTAAACAATGCCGCACAATGAGACAAATGCATATATATAATAGATCATATATCTGAAATCAACAAATTACAACCTTACAATTGGGAAATATCATATCATAAAGTAAAGGCATTCATCACAAAGGCTAAGGACAGCATGCCCTTGGGATAGGACAGTGTCATTGTCGAGAAAGACATGTATGAATAAAAAATGATATAGGGAAAAATACGGAGCCTATGTTAAGATTGTCTAAATAGTTACTTGTTATAGTTCACTCAATTAATGTGTGGCCTCATTTTCATTACCCATATCAATTGTAGGGTTTTCAAGCCTTTTTCTCTTTTTGCATCATTATATTAGTAATCTAAAGCTCACCTCCCCATTTGACTACACCTTTCATGCACTAAAAAATTGGGTCCTTCTTTTGTTTTTTTTTTTCCTACTTAAAAATTTTCTAATGACCGAAGGCTACTGTCTCAAGACAAGCCTGTCCATGCGACAATTCTCAAATAGGTTTTCTAATGATACTTACAGTTCACACACTCACGAAAATCATTAACAATATTTGAATTTCAAACCTTATAAACGTTAGCTATACTGATTCGGTATACTCTAAAAATACCTTTGATACAATATTGACGATCTCACAAAGATAGAATTTCAGTGAATTCCCATTTACTGTTCTCATTCTTTACGGAATCGACCCCCTACAAGAATATGTGGAGCTCAGCATGTCTGGAAGCACAGGAGAACGTTCTTTTACTGATATTATTACCGGTATTCAATACTAGGTCATTCATAGTATTACTATACATTCCCTATTCATTGTGGGTTGGTTATTCGTCAGCACGAGTTTAGCTTATGATCTGTTTGGAAGCCCTCATATAAACGAGTATTTTACAAAGAGCCAACAGGGAATTCCATTAATACTGGCCGTTTTGATTCTTTGGAACAACTCGATTAATTTAGTAGATCTTTTTAGGAGGACCCAATGACCGTAGATCGGTAAGTACAACCCCTACCAATTTAACTAATCTCAATTGGGAATACTATATCAAAAAGTTTCTATAGATATAATTTGATGTTTAAAGTTCATTTCACAAGGTCCTATTAATATTACAAAACATTTTCTACATGGCAAGTGGTTCAAAATAAGCCTATCAAATCTGACCAGCTGTAGCATTTGCTGTTGTTAGCCCATCTAAATGAAGATGCTTAGGCCCACTTATGATGAGATGTGATCCTTACAAAGCCCACAGCATTTACAAAGGTGGTTTGGCCTAATTTTCCCAAACCACAGGCAAACATGAAACATCAACAAATGAAGCAAGAGTGCTAAGTTTTCCCTTTAGCTTAAAAAGAGGCTACAACAACCTTTCCTGCAGATTATCTGGGCATCAAGGACCTGTTTTACTTTCCACCGGCACAAATTTTTGCTGAATCAAAAGAGAGTATAAACATTATATACGGGTGGTGAAATAATGGATCCGAACATTTCGGATTAAACGAAATCTAATATGACTAATATGGAATACTACTTGAAGATTCGTATTAAAAAAAAAAGGTAATTATTTGATACACCGGCGGTGTAAATTTTGGACTCCACAAGCGGTTGTGGAGTTGACACATGTCCATTTTCTGAATTAATTAAATTTTAAATATTTCAATCTAGTCCCTAAGAGACACGTGTCACCCTTCAAGACCCGCTTGTACAGTCTGCTAAACTCTACCGCCGGTGTATCATATATAACCCTAAAAAGAATGTAGTATAAGGAAATTTTATTGGCCTATAAATCTCTTTGGGCACATAAATTCAATGAGATAGAGAGTCGATATCTGATATTTTGTTGCTCCCCAAGATTTCATTTTAACATGTTTTAGATTAAAGTTTCAATTTTCAAAAGTTACAATTATTTCTACATAAGCAGAAAGATTTTCTTAGTTAATTGAAATGTAATGAAATGTCCACGCTACTATGTCAGACCAATTCGACAAATTCCCGTATAATAATAGATAATATATCTGAAATCTGCAAATTACAACCTTACAATTGGGAAATATCATAAAGTAAAGGAATTCACCACTAATTCTAAAGAGAGCCCCTTGGGACAGTGTCATTGTCGAGAAAGACATATGAATATCAATGAAATAGGAAAAATATGGAGCTTATGTTAAGATTGTCTAAATAATTACTTGTTATAGTTCACGCAATTAATGGGTGGCCTCATTTTCATTACCCATATCAATTGTAGGGTTTTCAAGCCCTTTTTTTTTTTCTCTTTTTCCAGTAATCTAAACCCCACCTTCCCATTTGACTACAACACTTTTCATGCACAAAAAAGAAAATGGACCCTCTCTCTCCCATCTCCTTTTAAGAAGTTTTTTTTATACCAATCTCCTTTTAAGCAGTTAAGTTAAAATGTTGAGGTAATAATACTAAGTGGAAACATATACTTGAAAGATGTCGATCTTTCACACTCCTAATTTGAAAGGGATCTGTCTCATCTCAATTCTCAAACCAATAAAGCCTATATTTCTCAAATTATCATGACCCTAAATTTTACAAAGATTATAATTGTTATATACAAACTACGTATCGCACTTTATCTCTATTTAATTCTCCTTGTACATTCTCTTCTCATCTAACTTCCATTGAAAATAAGTAACTCGAGGCTTTTTAGTATGTAATGTATAATATTAGGGTTGAAGGTGTTCAAGTAGGAAGCAAATAACATGATGGTCGTGCATAGAAGACCAAAGAACAAGACTTGAATTTCATGCCTTATAAACGAGATGAAATTAGTACAATGCTTACTAATTCAACTAATCTCATTTGGCGAGTACTGCATTATATTTGATGTTTAAAGTTCATTTCATAAAGTCCTAGTGGTTTAAGTTAAATAAATTTACAAAACAGTAACCTTAAGAATTAAGATTCCAAACAAGGAGTGCATATCTTTTTTTTGGAACATTTTCTACATAGCAAGTGGTTCAAATTCGCCTATCAAATTTGACCAAGGGTAGCATTTGCTGTTGTTACTTGTTAGCCCATCTAAATCAAGATGATGATTATCCCCACTATATGATGAGATGTGATACTCACAAAGCCCACAGCATTTGCAAAGGTGGTTTAAGGCCTAATTTTCCCAAACCCCAAGCAAACATGAAACATCAACAGATGAAGAAATATAGTTATCAAAGTTTTTGTTCTCATTGTTCTAAATGGGACTATACACACATAATCTAACCCCACATGGTTTTTTTTTCCCTTTTTCTTCTCTCAAGTCAATTTTATCAAAACAGTCCAATAATATTGTAATTAAAAATTGATTTAATTTCCCTAAAAAAAATGATTTAATTAGTGTGAAAGATGAGTAGTATAAATACTATTTGTAAACTTGTCTTTGATTTGAGATTGACATGAACTCTAAGGTCCAAAATTAACAGACATACCCACATGGAGCACGTGCCCAACCATGCATTTGTTAACAAAGACAGATTTCACTTCTTTTGCCTTTTCTAATTTTAGATTATACATGGACAAATTGCAATTTATTAGGTGTACTTGACAGATATTGATTTGATTATGACATACAAACGCAAAATTAAGAAACTTTGATAGTATTTCACTAACGGTTAGAATTTAGTTAATACTTTGATGGTTGGGGTTCAAAATTTTATGTAAAATTACTTTTTTATTCTATTTTTGTCCGTATTCTCTTTCCTTCACTTACTTTCTTTCCTCTTATTCACTCTCTTAACTAATACTATCACTTGCAAGGTTAGTTTTGGAAATAACTAATAAATATGTATTGGTTTTGCTAGAAAGACTTATAAATTAGGACAAAAAAACCTTTTAGAAAGGGACTTATAATTAGGGACAGAGGGAGTATGAAAGAAAGCGTTAAGAAAATTATCTTTTGTGGGTGAACTGAATTTCATCCATAATCAATTATCATCTAGCTTTCTCTTGCGCTTTAAACTATTTTACACTTTTATATTAACTTTATATATTAACTATCAACAAAACAAGCCATTTTTTTTTCCAATGATTTACATTTTGTCCTATTAAACCTTTTTCTTTTTTTGGAAGGATTGTTGTATTCAAGACTAATAGCCACATGAATATTAGTAAAATTCGGAATATTTTGTTAACAAAAGTTTGGGAGTAGGGTATATGTTATTTCTTTTTTAAGATTATATAATAAGTCATCAATTCTTTTGAGAATTTACATTACGACTTCTCTTTTAGACCTTTTTGGATTTATAAATCACTTATCAATAAGGATTATAAATATTATCGAGTATAATACAATAGAAATAAGAGAATTAATTATAAAATCACCACACATATATGGTTTACAAGTAAGTTATTTAACAAATCAAAGATCTAATATATGTCATAGTAGTTACGTACTAGTACCTAGTAATAATTTTAATTTTTAATTACTAATTGCAATATATATATATATATAGTAATTTGTTAATTAGTTTTCGGTAAAAATAATTATTGAATTTGGCGCTCCATTAAAACTCAAATTTAGGTTGAGGAGATATTCACAAGTGTGTGTTCAATTTTAAAGAAAGCTCCATATTATCCAAATTCCAAAGGGTCATATTCTACAAAATTTATAATTAAGGCTACGTATCCGTATATGTGTTCTAAAATGTGTATTCGTATACATTCATACACGTGTATATTCTTCATAAATACATCAAATAAAATACTATTGAATAATATAATAAAACAAAAAAAGGCATGATGAGAATTTTTTAAAAGAGAAAAAGTGAGGACCAAAACAAAAGAAGAAGGGAGAAGGTAGTTGAAGTGTACATCAAAGAATAGAAATATCTAGAAAAAGAGTCTACATCTCATTAATTAAAAAAGAATATTGTTTCATTACTATTATTTTTATAAAATTAGTAGTATTTGATTTGATTTTGTTGTTATTATATTATAAAATATATATACATAATATATAATATAATATTTCCCTCAAAATCAAAACAAGCGATCTGATTGGGTGTCTGCCTAACCCAAAACAAACATCAACCTCACAATCCTTCCAAAAATCCATCAAAGGAATCATAAGAACTTCCTTTTTTCCTTTCTTTCTTCTAAATATTATATTATTTTGCTTTTACTTTACTAACATTTGATTAATTGAGTAGAAAGAACCTAACATTCAATAAATAAGATCCTCGTTATGTCAGTTTCGAATTATATAAAAAGAAAAAAATAAGCATTTAAAGAATTTTTTATTGAATTCAACATGACTCGATTTTTAATTAATCGATGCTCAACATGACTATCTCATATATATTATGTCTTGCACGATAAAAGATGTATGACTAAAGGTTACCACATGACTTGAGACAAGTTTAATCACATAACTTGTAGAAACAAATTTTAACATTCATTGTGATAAGATATTAGTGATTATAATTACATCACCTCTTCTTTTATTCATACAAATACCATATTTCATGTATAGTTATAATCATATTAGGTCTTGACTGTTGACTAATTTAGAATTCAGTAGTGTCGGTATATTAAGAAAATTCTCCCAACGTTCGTTTTTTCTATTTACAAATAATCACGTCACTTAATAAATAATTTAATAGTAAATTTTAATGAAACATGTTACATTACTCAAACAATTTGTAGTATATATATATATTACACTTTTGTAACCTCTCTTTTTCCGTTACTTTTTCGGTGTTAAATCAAAAAAATAAAACTAGGAAGTAAACCACACAATATGGAATCCTAGCCATCTTAATGAAAAGACACGTAACTTTGTCACTTACCATACAAAAATAGAAGAGCTCTCAACTCAAACACATTACACACTCAAATCAAAAGAACACTACTTCTCTTCAAAACAACGATGACGTGTAAACGAACTCCCCACCCATTCTCTTTGCTTTTATTTCCCACACATAAACCCTTTTTCCCCATCTTAATGTAATCTCTTCTTATTCCCTTCTTCTTCTTTCCAACCAAAAAAAAAAAGAACACAAGAAAGAAAAAACGAGGAATTTGGGTTTTCTTTTTTCAACTTTCATGAACGTAGAACCAACAAAAATGACGACGACCCATCAGAATCTTGTTGATCATATTCAACCTGATGATGAGCTTGATATTCATCATCCCCAGATTTCAGATGAACCCAACGATGATCATCAGCCTGACGGTGACGTTGTTCAGGCTGAGACGACGGCAGCGGCGGCGGCGATAGGGATTGAAACCAGCTGCCGAAACGATAATCTTGATAGAAATAATGGTTCAGAAACTGATAAAGAACCCTTACAGGGGCAGCAGTGTTCTTCGGCTTCTGGATTAATGGTTGAAGAAGGTGAAAAAGAAGCAATGAGGGACGAAAATGAGTCGTCGACGGAAATTGTAGAAGATAACGGAAGAGAGAGGCTGAAAAGGCATAGGATTGAAGTGGCGGGAAGGGTTTGGATTCCAGAAATATGGGGTCAAGAAGAGCTTTTGAAAGATTGGATTGATTGTTCTGCATTTGATGCTTCGTTGGTTCCTAATGGAATCATGTCAGCTCGAGCAGCTTTGGTTGAAGAAGGAAGAAGAGCGAATTCTGGCGGATTTAGAATAGAAAACAGGTGTTAATTAATTATTATTATTATCAAATCTTTTTGTTTTATGTTTTTAATTAATCAAGATTGAGAAAAAGAACTAAAAACACATTTGAATGGTTGTTCATTTTCTTTCTTTTTATGATATTTGCCAAAGTGATTATCAGTTTGCTGCTTTCTGATTGTTTTGTAGGCAATGTAATGATGAATCTGGTAAACTCATTTTAGTTACCAAAAATGAACTTTGAATTTAGTTTTCAGGTAAGGTTGATTGTTGCTTTTGCTTTTTCTTTTTCATTAATCTTTTCTTTTTTGGTAATTTAAGATAAGCTGCTACAGAGGGAAATAATCTTAATTTTTATTAGCAGCTCATTCAGGATAATAAAATGCAATTTGTGAGTTTAGTCAAATACTATAATCCACGTTGGGGAAAAACCGAACCCACTTTTCCCAATAGGCTTTCTGGGGAGTTTCTGAAGGTGATGATTTGATATAAGGCATTAAGCCAGTACTTTTTCTTACTTTCATCCTCCCATTTCCTGAAATTCTTCGATGGCCAATTTTGTGTTACTCATGTCCCAGATCGGAAAATCCAGCCAATATTGACCGCTTGCGGCTGCCTGACTGAGCTATCTCACCGACGGGATTGGAGATTCAGTCGAAGAAGAGTGAACAAGGAAAACATGGTTAAATCTGTGTTCAAGAGATATAACAATCATGCATTTCAATTCTGCTCTGAGAAAAATTATACACAAATTTCTGCTTGCCTATTATTTCAACCATGTTTCTTTAACAAATAGTAATACTTTGATATTCCTGACAAGATTCAATTTTTTTGAAACCATGCATATTATATATAAGGGTGTTAATAAAAAAGGGAAAAAAACAAATTTCACAAAATTTTCATCAGGCCAAACTTGCCAGCTCCCATATCTTTATTGTCCCATCATCGCTAGCGGAAGCAAGCAGACGCTTTTCCTGTAATTTTCAACATGAAAACAGAAATGTTAGCTAAAGCTGAGACTTGAGACAATGTTCATTGTTGTACGACTAAGATACAAACACAGGGTAGTATAAGCTTTGCATATGTCAATTTCAGGCTTCCACTAGGAATGCGATTCTTTCATAAAGAACAAATGTGCCCAAAAACTGCAGCTCTAAAAGAAAAAAATCTATAGGATACCAACAAAGAAAGATGCGGCGTTGAAAGAAAAAGGTACCGTATAGGAAAATTCTAGGCTTCCAGCTGACTAGCTCAACATAGCAGTTTTGGGCTGCTTACTAAACATGCATAGCCCAACTGATGGCAAATACAGTCTAAACTCGGAACGGAACAAACGTAAGGAATAGGCATTTAATCACAAAGTTCTATTTTATTTTGATTGAATCATTTCTGAAGGGGCCTGCCACCATTTCCAGGGCATGGCTTTGAGCAATACTAGCAAATCAATTATTAGGCCATTGGTTAAGAAAAAAGACAAGGAACCAAAATAACTTAACCAACACCAGATTCTACAGTGCTTAAAGAAGTTATCTATATTTGTGATATATATTCATTTCAGCTTTTATGCGAATGTTCTAGCAAAAGCATACAATAATCCTCATTAACGTTCAGGAAAGGAAATCTTACCCCAGGGAACCATTGTACTGAATTTACGTCCATGTCATGGGCCTTCTCCTTCTTCAATAGCAATTGATATGTAGGTCCATTCATCTGTAATGTGTTAAACCACAAGATAGATGATAAGCTTAATGTTTACTTTTAAACCTAAAAGTTATGGAGGGCCATTATCCAGCCAAGAACTATTAATATGCACAACAGGACAATTTGCTCTCAGTTACTCCAGCTAGGATTCATAGAACCATCCTTCCAACAAAGGTAGGACACAAATACTGAAGCATGTTTTCTTGTTCATCTGGAAATATGTACAATTAGAGGGTGAAACAATTACATACCGAACCATCTTTGCTCTCTACGAACAACCGTACAGCATCATCAGCAGCTCCACTAGCAATAATTCCATCTCTGTAACATTCATAAGCCAGAAACAATCAATTTGGAGTTGAAACTTGACAGAACAAAAGTAATACAGATGAATAATAAATATTGAAAGTATAGGGACTAAAACTTGTAGAATGACTACAAGCAAAAAAAAAAAAAAAAAAAAAAGAAAAAGAAAAAGAAAAAAAAAATCAAGCCATTTTAACCAAGTAAATTGTTAAGTGGTTGTATCCACTTTCTTTAGGATAGTATTATTCTTGTTTTTAAGGAAAGAAAAAAATAAGTCACGAATGAGAGGGTATGCATTCTGTAACCCCAGCATAAAAACACATAGAAGCACTTCCCTAGTCATTTGAACTTCTCAAACATTTAGGGATAGAAAATAAAGACATCACCCACTAGAAATCCCAAGTGGAAAATAGTTATTCCATAAATGTATCATACCTTGACCAGTGAACTGAAAAAACTGTCCGGTCATGATAACCTGAGAGAGTGCACATATGATTCCTGGGCAAAGATTTTAGAGAAAACGTAAAACTCATTATCACAATTCACTAAAAGGTCTTAAATGACAAGAAAAGAGAGGAATATTATCAGGATACATGCTATGCTTAATTAAACTAAACATACCTTCAGTTCACAACAAGCTATCCAATGCATAAGAAATTTTGGTATATGCATTTTAATCACTAAGAAATTCGTTTCTTAATTCCTTTACAGGAGACCTATCACTTAACATACTAAGACTTGACGCTTCTGATTCACACTTTAGCAATGAGTTTCTTGACATCGAGTGTGAACATTAATAGTTTCCCAATGAATATCATGGACCATTAATTTATCATTGACTCTGATTTTTAGTAGTGCAAGCAAATTATTGCAGATCGCCAGACAGAGTCCTTAACATTATAAACCAATGCAATAACAAGATTCAAGGGCATTAACAAAATGCATAGTCCTGACACATGCAAACCGACCTAGCCTTTGATATTACGACCAAGAGCTAGCACATTTGAAAGTTCAATGGAAAAGAAAGGGGCATATTTCTCACCAGGGTGCATAACCATCACCAGATTGCATCCTTATGATGTCTGCTTCCCATATCTTCAGGCTAAGATCATCACTGCAAAACCACTTCAATTTATTTAAATCTTACCTCTTAAAGCTGTTATATATATATATATTCTTCATAGATTTCTGATCAAAGCATCAGCAAATAAAAACCACTAATTTTGAATATTACATGTTATAAGGACAAACATTATTAAACTTACCTACAAGTTACCAATTTGTCTCCCTTAGCATTAAAAGCAAGTGACCAAACGGTGGAAGAGTGACCACTGACCAAAAGATATTGAAACAGAGCTTTTAGTATGAACGATTTCATAAACCAGAGGGCAACAATATTCAAGGTCTAAAAAACTTTAAAAGACATCACCAGACTACTTTACAGGAAGATAAAAACAAACACTATAACACAGGCAGTAATAGACAAGAAAATGAGCTCAAAAAGCAAAGATAGAAAGAGTTTTAGGCATAGTACTTGTTAGATTCACCTAAAGTTTGTACACAGCTCCAATCACCGTCAGCATCCTCTGACCACCATACCTACAAGTAAATGTAGATGTATCACAATCTGAATCACAATTCTCAATTTTGTAGGCATGTAAGTTTAGCAGATGAAGAAAAAAGATTTCTTGGTCTTGTTACAGAGATAGCAGGTCCATTTAGCCTCAACAGTACCTTGACAGTGTTATCATAGCTACAAGAAAACAACATATCCATAGTTGGATGCCATTGAACCATTTTGACATCTTGAGTGTGACCTTGCAAAACTTGAATACAGTCAAATTCATTACCCGGCATCACTTCCCAAATCCAAACAGTTTTATCTCGCCCACAAGTTGCAAGAAGAGAACCCGATGCATTCCAAGACACACTTTTCACTTCATTTTCGTGACCCTACACACCACAGCAAATAAATTTGTAAATGGTTCCAATATATATATATATATATATATATATATATATATATCAAATGCTATAAAAATTCTCATATTTCACAATACTTGTAGTTGCATGCCAAATTTATTATATTGTTTGCACTCCATCCATCTATCCTTTATCGACATAGTCAATGATTTCCTTAATCACAATTTCCTAGTGTAATAATGTTTCACATAGTGAATTTATGTTAAACAAGGCCCATATCAGAACAGTTTGAAAGCTCTAAAGAACTGGAAAAAGGAAATTTGACAGAACAATAACAATACCTCCAAAGTGGAAACACATTCAAAATCACCCCCAACATTTTCCCATATAGCAGTGGTAGCATCAAAGCTTGCAGTGGCCAACAATTTCCCTGATGGTGACCAAGCACAAGACCGGACCGTTCTAGTGTGTGTTTCTTCCAAAACAGCCTGCAAAAAGTCAAACTCCCATTTTACCATGAATTACTACAAAGCATCATTTAAACTAATATATTTAGAAATGAATTTTAATAAACAGCAAAATTCATTCCATTTTGAAATAATGAATTTAGCAGTGAAATTATACATTTCAAATGAAAAAGAACCCACGCTAGTAATTTTTCCTTTATTTAAAAGCAAAACAAAATATTGATATACATGATATGCAGACCTAGCTCAAATCTACTTTACTTACTCTAAGCATATTTATTAAGCAAAAGCAAAAGAAAATACAAATAGGTAGAAATGAATAAAAAGAGGAAGAGGAGGACCTTGCAGTCCCAGGAACGAGTGGATGGGCTCTCCTCCCAGATTCGGACAGTCTTATCGCCGCTACAAGAAGCAAAAACCGAGGGAACATCGGCGGCGGCGGTGGCGGGATTCCAGGCAAGGCTCCAAACCCTATCGGTGTGACCTTGAAGCTTTTGAATCTCTTTGAGCTCTAAGTTTGCATCTAGCAACTCCATTTAACCAAATAGCTTAGATATAATCTAAAATGGAATTTTGATATTTAATTTTATGGATTCGATTGGATTCGTTTTGTTTGAGTGAAAGATTCAAAGTAAAGAGTTATAAGAAGTGGGATTGGCGAAGTGGTACCGGTAGTTGAATTTTCTTTTTTCTATTTTTAGGTTTTCCTGAGAAAATATTTTGACGGGAGAAGAGAGGAATTTTCACGCGCGCAGCAATCTCAGACCCGTGAAAACCGGAGGAGCGTGGCGAACCCGTGGCAACCTCTTTTTCTGTTTTTGTTTATTTGCTCATACATCAGGTTAATTTTAGAATTCTTTCAATTTCGCCCCTCTGCACTCCATTTTAATTTAATTTTGTTTTTATTTACTTCTTTTTCTTTACATTTTAAGTACTTTTTTGTTGTTGAGGGGTTTAAGTACTTAATATTTGTTTGCATTATCCTTTGTTAAAAAAGGAATTGTTACCTTCTACAGTTCTATGCACTAATTATGGTGTGCTATAGAGCCTTTATTCCACCAATTTCACATACAAAACAAAACCAATCATCTTCTTTTTCTCATCATCATCCAAGTAAATGACTAAAAAACGTTAATTGCATAGCTTGCTTTACATACATGAATACAAAAAGGAATTGGCAATAAAACTTTTTTTTTATGGAAGAACCTTATAATTCTTCATATTTAATTAGGCAGTTTAATGCCAACGACACTTTTTTGTTTGGTTTATTAAGAGTATCCTCATGCTTTATAAACCCAAAATTAATTAATACAATATATACTAGTTCCACAGCCCGCGCTTCGCGTGTGGATGGTCTTCTTGATAAATTTTGTTAAGAAAACTATTTTAAGAAATCGAATCTAGATGTTATTTTAAGAATATTTGCTTAAGAAAGTAATTATATTTTATTTTTTGAAAAGCAAATTATATACGTCCACCATGATTCCTTTCTTTTTCACTTTTTTTTTTCCATTTGGTCTTGCGAGTTTTGTTTAGAAAACTATTGTCTATTTATAGTCAATTTGGTGCTTGTGTTTTTCATTAAATCCAATAGTTCATTGCACTTTGTATTGTTTGGTATGTGTGTTTATTTAATAGGTTCAATTGAATAAACAACACAATTAATAATAATAGGTGCTTGTATTTTTCTTTAAATCCAATAGTTCATTGTATTTTGTATTGTTTGGTTTGTGTGCTTATTTAATAGGTTCAATTGAATAAACCACAAAATTAATAATATATATAATAAAATTATTTTATAATAATAATAATAAAACTCACTATTTATGAATACAAAGATGATAAACAAAGTTTGAGTAGATTAACAATTAACACATGTAAACGAAGCAAAACGCCATGTGAAGTTCAATGAGGGCATTGCTCATAAAATTAATAGTAGGTATAATATATATATATATATATATATATATATATATATAGACATATATATATACATATACAATTAATTAATAAGAAGAACATATATGTACCCAAAAAAAAAAGAATAATTCATATATCTAACTCTAACTGAGATGGTTAGAGGTAATTGCAATTTATTTAAGAGATGTTGAGTTTGAAACTCTCTATTATTATTATATATAAGAAGCAAAAAAAAAAAAAACACTCAAATACAATAGATGTAATATAATTATGTAAATAAATGATAAATGATACTGCTTGATGTTCCTCGTCCCTGGTTTGCAACAAATCTCTGCCCCTTCCACCTTCAAAGAAAAAGGTCATTATTAATTAAAAATATACATTCATGTATCGAAACAAAAATGCAAAGACTAGTATAGCGCATATTTTTACCAGTTGCATGTCAAACCCCAGTTCTAAAGGAACATTTCTAGGTTATCTGCCATGAATAAAGATCTTTTCTTGGGACCTTTGCTTGAAATACAAAACCTTTTGGGCCCATTAACATTGCACCTCCCATTCCCATCACAACGATGAAGAATTTCAAACCATTAAGATGCTCCATCTCTCTTCTATCAAAAAAATCCTTGCTATTTCTTTTTTTCTTTTTCTTTTTTGGCTGTGAGTTGTGACAAAATGGTTGTGAAGCTTCTGGATTTATATAGGGTTTAGAAATATCAATCCAACCTTCCAAATCTAGTAAGTATATCATTGAAATGGTAAACCAAATTATGCTACCCTTAAAATTTACCACATTTTCCATTTTCAACAAAAAAATATGATGCTCCAATACTTTCTATAATAGGAAAAATACTTCTGAAGATTGCTTGTTTAAAGTTAGTCCTTATCACTATACATATATTTATACATTCCAAAAATCAATATTTTTTCTATTGTGGTGAACTTGGGGGGCAAGCACTCACAATCCTTGACTGTATAAACAAGCTATTTGATCAACAAGGAATCTACATATATATCACATGCATGCATTTTTACCTAGCTATATATATGAATAGGATTCACTGTATTTTAATTTTCTTTAGTAATAATAACAAAGTATGTAAAGGAAACAATAAGATATCTATACCTTACTATCCTCAAACTGCTATATGTTCAGTATTTGGCTTTTCTGCTGTTGACATTTGTCAAAAGTTGATTGGTTGGGAGAAAACTAATATATATTTTCATATATTTAAAATTTCAAATAATATTTATTTATTTATAAATAATATTTAGAACATTGAATTATATTAAAAGTAAAACTCCATTTACTTTTTTTGAGTAGATAATTATTTGAATATACATTTAGAATTCTAATAATATTTCCTACCATTTAACTTAATTGCTACTCTTACCTAAAATAAAATTTTACTTAGAATTGAAATTATTCAATTCCAATCACAAACTGAAAAAACCAAACGCGAATGCGGGGGGATAATATCTAGTATATAATTGATTTTTTTTTTGTAGTAACACGGGGCCAAGGCCCAACAGAAAAGTTACACATTCATGTGTCTTGGGTAAGTGATACCCATAGAGTCAGCAAGCAGGAAGTTGCTGCAACCAGTAGGGGGTCTGCTCAGGTTCTGAAATCCGGGGCGTTGAAGGCAGCTCCATTTTGCTACCCAATCAGCCAGCATATTCTTCTATCGAGGGATAAAATTTAGCGACCATGACCAGGACTCGTTTAGCATATCCTTTATCTCTTTCACCAGAGGGAACATAGGGTGATGAGTATCGACTCCACCCTTGATGGCTTGAACCGAACTGCATGAGTCAGTTTCAATTTCCACAAAATTTAAATTCATTTGGACAGCAAACCTGACTCCATAGTAGATAGCCCACATCTCAGCTAGCTCAATGCTGCAGTTACCCAGATTAATTCCAAAACCACTAATCCAAGTCCCCTGGGAATTCCTGAAGACTCCACCAGCCGCAGCAATGTCTTTCTATTGATTCCAGCTCCCATCAGTATTCAATTTGAGCCATTGATCTTTCGGTTTATCCCAACTAAGATGCACCACTTGTTTAAAACTACCTTTCTCGATGGGGGCAGTATTTATGTACCACTCAACCATAGTTTTGCAGATAAGATCAATGCGGCTGCCAATGGGGATGGATTCCTGGGAAAAGACCAGCTTGTTCCTCCACTTCCAAATCAGCTAACAAGCATTTGCAAAAAGACTCGGCCAAGCCCACTCACCAAACTTTTCATTTTTACAGTCAAGAATATTTAGCTTAAACCATTCTTCAAGAGAGAGAGACCAGCTGTTGGAGAATTTGCTAGAGATCATCAAAATATCCCAGATAGGTTTGGCGTTGTTGCAGTCACGCAGAATGTGGAGAACAGATTCTGAGTAGTGCCCACATATAGAGCAAGAGGGATCCGAGGTAAAGGACCTGATCCTTCGATTCTCATTACTAAGAATTCTGTTTTGGGAAGCCAACCAGAGGAAGTTTTGGATTTTTGGCTGAGCTTTAATCTTCCAAATAGCTTTGACACACGGATTCTTGCAGGGAAGATGCTCGTTGAGGCTTTGAAAAGCCGATTTAGTGGTGAAATTTCCATTCGCCGTTTTACTCCATATTATACAGTCTTGGAGCTTAGTAAAAGGCTTGACAAACATGCTTATAACTCGAGCAATAAGAAAACTTGGGAGATATGCAAGCAATTTGTCAACTCTCCATCCCTCATCATCAATGAAATCACTCACCCGGATCTCCTTTGAATCAAAGTTGGGGACAAGGTGGAGGAAACTGGCCAAATCACTGTCATCCAAGAGCCACTTATCATACCAGAAGCTGATCCGAGAGCCATCCCCCACTCTCCATTTCAGACTACTGCTTAAAAGGTCCCCTGCTTTTAGTATGCTCTACCAAGTGTGAGAGGAAGAGTTGTTGCCCTTGTTCGAGTTGTGTGAGAGATACTTGCAGGTGAGAATTTGCTGCCACATGTGATCATTTGATTGCATAAGTCTCCAACCCATCTTTGCCAAGAGTGCAAGATTCATGTCTCTGGTTTTCTTGAGGCCAAAACCCCCCCTACATCCTTCGGTTTACAGATAGTATCCCAGTTCATTAGGTGAACCCTCCTCTTACTCGTGGTGCTACCCCACAGGAAACTTCTATTGAGTTTGTCAATTTCCTCACACACTGCAATTGGGATATGGGCTGTCTACATAGTATAATAGGGGATGGGAGCTGAGGCAGACTGAATGAGCGTAGATTTACCAACTATAGAGAGGTGGCTCACTTTCCAGCTAGCGAGACGGGCTTGAACTTTCTCGACAAGGCCCTGGTAAGTTTTCTTGGAAACCCTCTCGTGAAGCAAAGGGACTCCAAGATGTTTTCCTAGGTTGTCAGTTTTCGCAATGCCACTTTCTTCGCAGATCTCATTCCCCAAGCCTCTGGGGGTGTTCTTGGATATAAAGATTTTTGATTTGGACAGACTTACCGTTTGTCCAGACCACTTACTAAAAGCATCCAGTGCTTCCTTCGCCACTGTCACCTGCTCCACATTGGCTTGGGAAAATAGAATCAGGTCATCCGCAAAGAAGATATGTGAGACCCCAGGCCCCCCTCTCGAGGCTCTCACAGTTTTCCATTTTTTCTCATGCACCTTGCTTTGAATAATCTGTGATAATCTCTCCATACTGATGACAAAAAGATAAGGAGACAAGGGGTTTCCCTGTCTGAGTCCCCTGGTTGGTTTAAACTCGTCGGTTTTCTCTCCATTCCAGAGGATTTGAAAGGAGGCCATGGAGATACACTCCATAATGATTGAAGGTAGCCACCCCTCAATACAAATTTCTTGCAGCGCCTCTTGTAAAAAGGACCATTCCATTTTGTCATAAGCCTTTTCTAAATCAATTTTCCAAATGGTTGCCCTTGTTTTTCCTTTCCTTTTTCTGATAGAATGAAGCATTTCTTGAGCCACCACTATAGTCCACAATCTGACGCCCAGGAACAAAACTGCTTTGGGTCGGAGAAATGAGCTTAGGCAGAACAGGCTTCAATCTTTCCACCAGGATTTTGGAGATAACCTTATAAATCACATTACATAGGCCAATGGGGCGAAGTTGATTGATACTAGTAGGGTTAATCACCTTTGGAATCACCGTGATCAAAGTTTTATTGATGCCCAAGGGTAATTTACCTGTTTCCACAGCTTCTTTGACCATCGAGATTACATCCTCTTTCACAACTTCCCAGTTTTTTTGGAAGAAAAAAGCTTGGAAGCCATCAGGGCTCGGAGCTTTCAGGGCGCCAATACTAAACATGGCTTTTTCAATTTCATCAGAAGAGATCGGTCTATGAATAAATTCGAGCTCTTCTGCAGGGATGCTTGGGAAGGAAATATGAGATTCGGGAGTGGCAGAGCACTTTTCCCTCCCTGTATAGAGCTTCTGAAAGTGACTGACAGCATGAGTTTTTAGGGCTTCTTTATCAGTGATCCATGACCCATCATCATTCTTCAAGGCCCCAATTCTATTTTTGCTTCTCCTAACCAATGCAATTGCATGGAAGTAAGATGTATTACGATCTCCGGACTCAATCCATTTAGCACGAGATTTCTGGAACCAAATGGCCTCCTCTCTTTTAAGAATTTCCTCATACTCCCTTAGCAAGGTTTGCTCCAAGTCCGAGAGGAAGGGGTTCTGACCTCTCTCCAAGGCTTTCTGGATGCCCCCTAGTCGAGCCATAATTCTCTTCTTCTGCTGGAAAACATTCCCAAAGACTGCTTTGTTCCAGTGTATTAAATGTTGGCCAACCTGGTCTAATTTGTAAATGACATTACCATGTTCTCGTTGCCAAGTTTCCCCAAGGAAGTCCTTGAAATTCTCATGGCTTAGCCATGCCGCTTCAAATCTAAACGGGCGGAGAGAGGGATTGGGGGTAGTCTGACCATTTAAATCCAGAAGAATTGGACAATGATCTGATTTTATGCGAGGAAGGTGATAAACCACCGCTTCTGGAAAAAAGAACTTCCAGTTAGAGTTGCAGAGAACCCTATCGATTCTTTCCCATATAGTAATGACCCCCTGCTCTTTCCTTCTCTAAGCATATTTCTAGCCAATGAAGCCCATATCAATAAGCTCACAGTAAGAAATTACCTCTTGGAATTTTTTACACCGATTAACATCCCTGTTGTTGAAGTTCGATTTGTCTGCCGAAGAAGCAATGGAATTAAAATCTCCCCCAAGGACCCAGGGTCTGTCCGATTGCTCACATTTATCCTTCATGTAGCGCCAAAGCTCCTCCCTATTTCCTGGGATGGGGCTGCCATAAACTGCGGATAGATCCCAGCTTTTGTTATTTGCCTTAACTGAAATTGTAACTGCTTGGAAGAAATGTTCTTCGACTAACACATCCACAATATTATCTCTCCAAAGTACCCAGATACCGCCTGAGAAGCCCAAACCTTCCTCAATGTGCCATTTCGGGAATCCCAACTTCTTGATAATCTACTCAGCTCTGGAGTTGTTGGCTCTAGTTTCCATTATCGCAACAATAGAAGGATTATGTTGCTTAATCAAATCTTTCATAGTCCTCACAAAATCAGTACTACCAGCACCACGAACATTCTAAAAGAGGATCTTCATGGATGATAAATTTTGGTATGGGGTATTACTCAAGGAGTGGACAGAGTCCCTCCATTGCACTGACTCCATTATTGATAAGTTGCTCATCGGTAAGGTCACATTCACCTCCAAGGCTGGGGGTGGAGGCGGGCTCCCGCTCAACTTGCATTTCAGAAGGAAATGGTTCACAATTTTCGGTAGCAGTATCACTTCCGGACTTAAGTCCTCGCACAACCAAGTCGACAGAGGAGCTCGAGTTAAAAGTTTCAAGAGGCAACTCATTAGGAGGGGTGTGAGAGGGGTCAAGAGGGGCATAGGGGATTAAGGTGGGAGGTGGCAGATCAGCGGGGGGAGGGAGAAAAGGGTTAGGGATCTCGGCGTCAAGGGAGAAAGAAGAGTTGCCCTGAACACTAACACTTTCCTTAGGGTTCTTCTTTTTCTGTTTAATGGCAGGGAGTTGGTCCTTGAAGAAATGACCCAACGTAAATTGCTGAGTTTTAGAGGTTGTTGGGCCCAAGTTAGAGATTGGGCTTGGGTTTGGGCTCTTACTGGAAGAGGCGAAATTAGTAACATCACGGAGGGCATGGGCTGGGCCTCTGGGCTTGGATGAATTAAGGTCTGACTTTTGGTTCTTTCCAAGAGTGGGCTTAGGGTTCTTACCCTGAGGGGTTGGATTGGCAGCTTGCTTTCCTCTGGTGAGACTATGTCGTTGCAGCTGGCCTGCGGGGGTAGCTTGGATGGGCGTATCTTGGCCTTCCCAAGAAAGGGCATCGAAGTGTGACCAAGTGGCCGGTGGGCGGCTTTGAGTCGAGATCTGTGCTTTCTTCCTTGGGCCTCCACCCTTGCGTTTCTGTGCCACCATCCAAAGACCAAATTGGGGGTTTTCTTAATCTGCAACCGGCTCTAGGTTAGGGTTTTGAGCCTCCTCCTCCATAATTGCCTCTTCCCGCGTAATTGTTGCTTCCTGCGGGGTAGTGGTGTTTAGGCAATTCAGCGCTCCCTTCCAGTGGCCAAAACGGCCACAATCAAAACAGATATTGTCAAGGCCCTCATACTCAACTTTCTGCCATATCGGACCTATGATTACTGAACCTTTTAGGGGTTTTTTAAGATCAAGCTCGACGCAAACCCGAGCGTACTTTCCCCTTGTCGACTCAAGCGTAGTGGCATCCACTTTGACTATTCTTCCGATCATATTACCGGCATCAGATAAGAATTTCTTTTCAAAGAACTCAACAGGGAGGCCCGGAAACCTAACCCAAACTGTCGTTGAAGATATTTTCTCCGTTAGAGGATTAAACAGGGGTCTCCACTTTTTAACAGTTAAATAGTAACCACCGACCACCCAAGGTCCTTTATTGAAAATCTTATGGTAATCTTCAGGGTTAGAGACTTTCACAAGATAGAACTCATTCCCCAAGTCAACTAAGGAGAAGTTAGCTTTTAGGTTCCAAAGCTGTTTAAGCCTGTTAAAAAGAAATGTGTAGCCGAGAGACTTACCCAGGACCTTGATGATGAGAGTTTTCCTCCATGGGTCGCAAGCCTTTCGGTAGTCTTCTTTGGAAATGGCCAGAGTAGGACAGAGGTTCCGGCCTGCAAGTTCATGGGTCAGGTTGACCTCCTCTTCAATAGTCTCTCCAAGAACCTCATCCCAAGAGAGGCCATGGTTTTCCTTTCCATTCGCACATACATCTTTAAAAGATAAGGCTCCACCTTTCTGTCCGGCAAGGGGGTTTGGCAGCGGTTCCTCACCCTCAACTTCCATAGCACTCTTTTCAGACGGTCGAGAGCGTTTCGTGGCCGGCGGTTTTGCCCGGATTCCGCCATCCCTAACCCCTGGCGGAGGGGTTTGTTCCATAGGAGAAAGGGATTGCTATCGTACGCCAAGGGTTTCTTAATGTGCGCCTCCAGAGAGAAAAAATCGGCTTTTTTAATAGTATATAATTGATTTTGAAGTGCATTTGTTTTTTTTCCATAAAATGATAAAAACATGGACCAAAAGTCCAAAACCTGTTCATCATCCATTTTCCTTCTATATCCTAAAGAGAAATTAAAACGAATTTTGGGCTTGTAGACATATGGGCTTGTTACTCCTAAAATTATCTGATTTTGTATGAATTTTGAACTGTTGGCAACAAGACCCAACCCAAACCCATTGGGCCGTTGACCCAGCAAGTTAAAGTTCGACCCGGTAAACTAATCATCATTCTCAAAAGTTCATCGTTACATTGCAAAGCAAAATTTCCCATTTCTTGTCGTCCAGACTCCAGAATCTCTGCAAACCCTAATCGCAGATCTTCCGCAACAGAGACTTCCTCTACCTTAGCTAATCGCCATGGATTACGCATCTCGAAGGAGTCAAGGTGGCCTCTTTGAAGGCATCTATAAAGTTATAATGCGCCGTAACTCCGTCTACGTCACTTTCGTCATCGCTGGTGCTTTCCTCGGAGAACGGGTAAGATTTAACTCCTATTCCAATTAGGTCTCTCATATCAAGTTTTGATCCATTTTTTCGATTGAACTTCAACGTTAATTTTCAATAAGGGTTACTTAGATTGAGAATTCTTAAGTCTGAGATGTCTTCATTTTAATCCATATTTTCATATTTTTATTTTAGATGATGAATTGATTACATTTTAATTGTTAGATGTTTATGATTTTTGTTCTAATGAGATAGAATGGTGAGGATTTTATTAAAATTGTTCCACCTTTGCAGGCTGTGGATTATGGAGTTCATAAGCTCTGGGAATACAACAATGTTGGGGTAAGACTTTTGTCTATCTAAATACCAGCTTCGTAGTATCATTATGGCATATGCAGCTAATTAATGCTGATTGTTTGGGATATTAGCTGCAAATTTGTTACATGAATTCATTATTGCTTTGCACATTCACACACAGATTTGTATGTGATTACATTGTGGAGTTTATAGTCCCTATCCAGGAATTGACAAGTTGTATAAACTTTTATAGCTATTAAGATGGTCTGAGTCTGAGGTTCCACTCTATTATTCAGCTCATTCCAACTTTAGGAATCTTGTAATGATACTCTTGCACTAATGTTTTTGACGTTTTCTGTAACTGAGTGTATCTGTAGTCTTTCAGTAAATGGCAACTTTTTCTTAAGAACCAGCATTGGCCTTCTTTAGTTACATTTCTGTTATTGGACGCTTGCCAAACTGTGTCATTAGAAGCAGTTGCAAACAGTGGGAATATATATGGTCTTACTTGATATTTGGAATAGGCTTTTTGAAAGAAGGATCTGGGAAGGGTTGTGGTTTCCTTATAACTTCAAATGTATGACCTTTGAGCTTTGGTTTTTCAACAAAATTAATGTTGTAATAATATGTTGAAGGCCATAACAGCTGTTTATTTATTGCAGTATTCTATGTTGTGATCAATGGGTGAGATTTGAGTAACTGTTACCTGATACATTTTTCATGTTGAGTATCTTATGTTGCATTGCTATTGGCAGCTATAAGTTGTTTACTTACTTTTTGTGTGGAGCCAAAATTGAAGTATATTGCTCTTTTGTTTCCTCTCCTCTCTCCTCTTCCTAAACAATGTAAAAACATCTAGTCTTATCTAAAGCCATAATTTCATCTGTTCTTCTTAGTCACAAAGTATGTTGCAATCTGATCAACATATGTGTGAATTTCATTAGCTTGTCAAACATAGTTTACCTGAGAATTGGTTGCCTAGTGGGTCTTTACTGCATTTGATGATGGTTGTGTGCAATAATCAATCACTTAGAGAGCTTAATTTTCACTCTACTAACCTGTAATTTGATATTATTGCTATCCAACAGAAACGATATGAAGACATTCCAGTGCTAGGACAGAGGCAATCGGAGGAATAAAGTCATTGCACCTCTTCTGGATATTTTGAAGTTAATTTGAGGATTGGGTCCTGAGCATATGACTATTAGGTAGCAGTGCTCATTGTTACAATAAAATGTTACTAGCTGTTTTGATGGAATGAACTTGTTTCTTAAACCTGAGTTGGTTAAATCTTCTTTGAAAATTTTGGATTATGGATGGCTACAATGTTTCCTGATCCACTTCAAGCAATTTCCTGCAATTTGTGATTGTTGAATATAGATCAAACAGGCGCAATCTTTACGCATTGATTCATCATTGTTTTGATGGTGTGTTCGACAACTTTACGTTCCGCATATGTTTGATTTGTTTGCTTATTGTTCCATGTTCATAGTCGGGGTAGAATTGGTTGTTCATGGCCTCGAGGGTCATTTCTTTGGCAACATTGTGATCAAGTCAGGAAGTCGCATCCACATTTCTGATTTGATTTTGAACGTTGAGTATTGTTTAACTATGACTCCTTTGAAAGGGATGAATACATGAAAAATAAAGGGCATCATAAGTACTAGAGCCACAGCTGCCCTGCAGTTTTCCATTATTTTCTCAATGGTCTTACTCTTACCTGCACTATAGGCTGAAGACACTTTCTTAAGACTTTCTTCATAAAGAATGAATTTAAAATCTCTATCCTAAACATGGTTCTAAAAGACTTAGTTTTGAAACAGATTGACAGAGGAAGAGTGAAAAGGATCATTGGATCAAAATTCTATTGCATTGCAAATATGGGATTCTAACTATTGTTCTGAACAATGGCAATAATATCTGAGCCTTCTGAACAATGGCAATAATATCTGAGCCTTGCATTTGCCTTGGAATTTTGTAGATTTTAAGGTTTTTTTTTTTTTTTTTCAAGAGATTTTAAAAGTTAGGCAAATTATACAATACACCGGCGGTGGAGTTTAGCAGACTACACAAGCGGGTCCGGAAGGGTGACATGTGTCCTCAAGGGACTAGATTGAAATATTTAAAACTTAATTAATTAAAAAAATGGACATATATCAACTCCACAACCCACTTGTGGAGTCCAAAATTTACACCGTCAGTGTATCAAATAATTACCCTTTAAGTTATTAGTTACTCTTTTTATATTTATTTGTATCATTGAGTAAATTTTGTTGATGATGAAGTACCAAAAATAATAACTATATATAAGTTTTGTTAATGATAAAAATAATACTATCACTTGAATATATCAAGCAAAAACCACGGATTTGAGAATAAATTTCCACCTTAAAAAAGAAATTTTGTTTGGTCTTTTCTTTTGAGAATATATATCACTTGAATATATCACTTGTTTCGGCCAAAAATATATATATATATATCACTTGAATAGTTAGTCTTTTCTTTTCTTTTCTTTTTTGGGTTAAATTACTAGTATATTTTTAACCTCAAAATCTCAAATTATGATGGGTTAAAAAAGAAATTTTGTTTATTTTTGGATAAAAAATATATTTTCCAAAACAATTAGTAACTATTTAAGTCTTTAATTCAAGTTGAACCGGCCGGTTCAGTCTTTAAAACCCTACACGAGTGCCTCCCTACTCCTCTTTCACTCAGTCGCGTCTCAGTAAGGTTGGTTCTCCCGCCGTCCCGTCCCCCTTAAACCCTTGCCTTCTCATTTGATTTCTTCATTTTTATATTATTAAATAACAATTTTTTTCCCTTTCATGTTGTAGAATCCTTCATAAAGGAGTTAAACAAGGAGAAATCGACAATGAGGTACTCTATCTTCTTCTTCTATCTCAAATTTCCTTGACTGATTCATTAATTTTCAAATGATCGACAAGTTTCGGATAGAAATTTTGTTGTTTAGGTTATTTTTCCATTTAATGTTGATCTTCTATGGCTATGTGATTTACGTTTTGGTTATAAGTTTTCTTCTTTTTTGGGTTACAGTAAGGTTCAGGGTGATACACTTAGGGAAGCCATTTCCACTGTCATGGGAGACGCGAAGGAGAAGCAACGTAAGTTTGTGGAGACAATTGAGTTGCAGATTGGTTTGAAGAACTATGATCCTCAAAAGGATAAGCGTTTCAGCGGTTCCGTTAGGCTTCCTCACATTCCTCGTCCCAAGATGAAGATCTGTATGCTCGGAGATGCTCTCCACGTTGAAGAGGTGGATTTCAAAATGCTAATTTAACTTAATCGGAATTGAAGCTTTGTTGCTGTTGGTGGCTTACAATTTTTGTTTTCGTGTGTGCTCGATGCAGGCAGAGAAAATGGGGTTGGACTGGATGGATGTGGAGGCATTGAAGAAGCTTAACAAGAACAAGAAACTTGTTAAGAAGTTAGCAAAGAAATACCATGCCTTTTTGGCATCTGAAGCTGTCATCAAACAGATTCCTCGTCTTTTGGGACCTGGTCTCAACAAGGCAGGCAAGTAATTCTATTTGTATTTGGTTCCTAACACATGATGATTAATAATTGGGTTGTAGAAGCTCACTAGCTTGCTGGCATTCTCTGATTTATGGCTTTTGTATGCTTCCAAATGTCTTATATCTGTTTTGTCAGTTGGTTTGGGCTTTCCCAATATATTTTCATGTCTCATAGAGGCAAACATTTATTAAGAGATTCTTGACTTGTTGAAACAATGCAATATGTTTGGTTAAAGAAATGGTTCATTTTGGCTTGATGTACGTGTAAATCCGGCATGAATTGAAATGTTGAATAGTTGTAGGCCTCCTTTAAAGTACATGCATTGGGAACATGGTTTAGTTTACTAGAGAGAAGCTTGCTGGTTGAGATTAATTTGTGGCATAATGCTTACACACTGAGGGCATGGATGCAGGGAAGTTTCCAACACTTGTGACTCATCAGGAATCCCTTGAGTCAAAAGTTAATGAAACAAAAGCTATGATAAAGTTCCAGCTTAAGAAGGTTCTCTGTATGGGTGTCGCCGTAGGGAATTGCAGTATGGAGGAGAAACAGGTCTTCCAGAATGTGCAACTCAGTATCAACTTCCTTGTTTCATTGTTGAAGAAGAATTGGCAAAATGTAAGTCCCTGATCCTTGATAGACTCTTAAAATTTTGAAGTATGAGGAACTTTAGAATTACTAGGTCTTAATTAAGATGTATTTTCGGTTAGTTGTATTTCTGTAAGATCTGCTAATGCGGATTGTACTTTCATCAAGAACTGCAAGGTTGAAGGTTTTAGCCAGTAATTTTGTGGCATTAATCTTTTGTTTTACTTTTATGTGCATACAGGTGAGGTGCTTACATCTGAAGAGTACCATGGGGAGGCCACAACGTATCTATTAAGAATTTATTTACTTCTAGGGATTGTTTTGAGCATCAGAAAGATTTTTGTTCAACAGATGGCCATTCTCTGTGATGGTGCAGAATTTTGTGGTTTTGTTCATTGGATTAGGATTCTTTTCTTTCCAACTTGATCAATTGCCAGACTTCTTGATTAATTTGGGTAGATTATTTATACAATTTTTTCCCAAAGGCTGATTATATATATAAATTATTTGCTTGGTATAGCTTATTCATTCCGAGTGGCGGTAGATTTTAGTGTTTATGCAGAGTTTTCATCTGTCCATTGAGCTGCACTTCATAATAAGTTAATCAAAAGCAGCTTAGTGAAAGTTTGACATTTTTGTCAAGGATTAAACAATGACTGTTTTAAGTTGAAAGCCTGGGATTTCAATGTCATTGAGGGTATACTTAAGAAGGAAACCAACTATGATTTGGGGAAATTGAGTTAGAATTTACCAAGAGCATGCATTCCACCAACGCAAAGGCAGAGAATTGCATTTGCTTGACTAGTTCGCTGCTCTAAAAAGAGCCTTGGATTGGAGCAGCAAGGATCAGAAAATAAAAAGGCGGGAATCATAAATATTCAAACTAATTTATTATTCTACTCTTTACATTCACCATTGTTATTGCTCAGCATGAGATGAATTTCAAATATGGCACCTTAAATACAGTACCTTGGATTACAAAAAGAACCATGTAATAAAGCTACAACAACAACCACCTTGAATACTAAACTGGGACTAGTTGGACTCAACAGTACTTATGTGAACTGGTGTAAGTAAAGAAGTAATCCAACTCATTAATGTAGCATCGTATTTCCTCTCTTTTACAGATAAGCAGCAGTGCTCTAACTAATTTATGATGTTACACATGAAAAATGCATAATGTTTGTATCCAAATAATTGTTATGAGGGAAAAAATTGGGGTAGAAAATTGGTTCAACCAGCTGAAACTCTCAGCCTCGCTAGAACAATTGACAATGTACTTAAAAGAACTACTGTTTCACCATGAATGAACTTTTACAACTGCACCCTCCAACAGCACTTGGATTTGTTGTTACCTGCACAAGAAATTGGATTTCAGCCACTGCAGCCTCACTTATGGCATATCACACTAGGTAGAAAATCGGTTGAAATGACAAAAAACGGCTGCCCCACAGAATAGACATACTAGATTCAAAATCATTCACATAAGACGGTGCTTGACTGCAGCTTATCATTCACTATGCCATTCATACTCTAAATCTGAAGATTCGAAAAGCACTGGACTTTGCCTGTTGCTCATAATCCTTTCTTTCTTTCGTTCAAATGGCTCATAATCTTTTTACACCATCAGATAACTACCAATGATATTGTGCTGAGAGAATATGAGTTGAAGGAAATGTGAATGGAATCTTTAAACAAGGAAGCAGTGATGCAGACAAAAAAGTGACTGACAGAGGGTTAATTAGTAGTTAGAATCATTAGCGGTAACTTATAATTGATCAGAGACACATTTTTAAGGAGGGTGCTCAATTTCATTTACTCATTTATGGATTTAGGTAATACTTAAAACCAGAAGTGATGTATAGCTCCTATTTATCCCGAAATAACCATAACTGTGCTCCTGTCTCATACCAAGGAAAAGTTTTCTAAATGGGCAAAGTAGGACAAGTGTTAGAAACAGGTTATTTCAAAGGTAGTAGCTAAAACAAAAAGGTAATCTCAAGCAAAATTGGGAGGAAAGGAAGAAGAACTGCAACCAAACCCTCTAAAACAAGTTGACAAGATGAACCCTTTGAGGTCTTAATTATTCACACTAAAGGCATATCAGCGATCTATTTAGAAGAATCACTCAGTTAGGGGAAAATTACTTCAGTTCTAGGAATTAAAACAACATCTCAGATACATTAATACATGAACCTCATAACATGACTTACCACGAACGCAGAACGAATTAACTCCTCAACAAAATCGACGGTTGCCCCTTTTACAAAATCATAGGAAATATCATCAACTACCAGTTTTACGCCTTCCTTCTCGAAAACTCTGCAAATAGATTACAACACAAAGGGAAAAAGAGGTGAAAATGGTGTAAGTCTGTAAGAGAGAAAGAAGGTACGCATACTTTTTATCAACCAGAGAGAGAGAAAGAACAAATGAAAGAACCTGTCTTCTGGGTTGGTTTTGTCATCCAGATTGAATACATACTGAAAGCCAGAACATCCACCAGTTTCTACACTCAACCGAAGCATCTTTTCCTCAGATGATTCTTCACTGGATTGCAATTCTTTCATTCTCTGTAAGGCATCCCTAATGTCAATGAGAAAATTATCACAAAAACCAAATGTAGATTTTCTAAGCATTGGGCACCATCACCAACCATTAAAATTATTCAAAGAAAGAAGCAAGGTAATTCATTAAATTGGGTCAAATATTTTCCCCCAAACTTTTGTAATTTAGCCATTGTCAAACATCATCATAAATTCACCAAAAAAACATGCCAATAGAACACAAACAGAAATAAGAAAGACATTGCATGAATGATGTTTCTATTTGATTGTGAAGCAAAATTATAAATAAATTTTACATAAATTACATATATTCTCTCGTAGGCAACATATTACACAAAATTAAGACAGTTCAAGAACTATTTTTCCGGCAGATTCTGAACATTTTCCCAAAGAAAACAGCAGAAACACCCCGATCCTCCCCTCCCTAAATTGAATTACAGAAAACTCTAACAAACAAACAATATTGAATAACCCAACAAAGCACTACTGCCAAGAAATGAATCAAAAGGCATCCAATAAAAATTACTTAAAAATGAAATCAAAGAAGAAGGCTTGACTGGCAAAAGATCCATCAAAGTAAACCAACAAAACAAGTTTCGATTTTTTCTTAAAATAAATTATTTTTACCTTGACGCAATTATCAGTCAGGTGAATAGCATCGAGAGAAGGAGCTGGAGACGGAGCAGATTCAGAAGAAGCTTCATGAAGAGCTGAGGAAGACGAAGAACTTAGAAGCTTGTGGTTTTGCTTGATTCGAGCTATGAAAAATGGAGAAATGCGTTGAATCAATGACCTCGACATGGGAATTTAATTCTTCTATCTTTTCTTAACTAATTAACGAATCATATCATGTTCATGGCTTAAAGCTTGGGTCTTTTCCCCTCCTATGTTTCTGGGTTTTTCCGCTTGTGGGCAGCAGATGATTAAAAATGGCTCGTGCCAAACACAAACACAAGCACAATCTAAGACCACCCAAAACTCACGTGCCGCCCCTTCTTTCCTCTTTCTCAAAGTTATCACAACCTTTGACAAAAAAAGGGTATAATTACAATTAATAAAAACTCAAGGGGTCAAATTATAAATTATAGAAAACTACAGGACTACAGTATAAAAACATCAGCTGTATCTTAGTCTAGGCAAAGGCAGGAACTTCATCAAACACTTTGAATGCATTGAACTCAAACAGGTAAGAATTTGCTGAACCCATTTATGGCTTTTTTTGGTTTTTCTATTTACATTGCATATTAATTCAATTAAAATATTCATTTTTGTTCCTTTCATTTACTATATAGAGAATTGAAAAGGAAAAATGGAGAATGCTAATTCATCAAAAGAAGAAGAAAAGTTTCGGGTTCGAAAACTGGAACTTTCAGACAAAAGCAAGGGTTTTCTAGAGCTGTTACAGCAACTAACTGTTTGTGGTTCTGTTTCTGACAAAGAATTTGAAGATAGATTTAAGGAAATAAGTAGTTACGGTGATGATCATCTTGTTTGTGTAATCGAAGATGATTCTTCTGGTAAGATTCTAGCAACGGGAAGTGTATTTATTGAGAAGAAATTTTTGAGGAACTGTGGCAAAGTTGGGCATATTGAAGATGTAGTGGTTGATGGGAATGCCAGAGGGTTGCAATTGGGGAAAAAAATTGTTGGGTTTCTTTCGGATCATGCACATTCCATGGGGTGTTATAAGGTTATCTTGGATTGCAGTGTTGACAACAAGGGGTTTTATGAAAAGTGTGGCTTTAAGCAGAAGGAAATTCAGATGGTTAAGTACTTTGTTTGAATGTAATGTTTCGCTTGCGCCCTTTCTTTACATTCAATGCATATTTTGTTTAAATGTCTTAACTTTGGGAATTGCTCCTTGTTTTGAAATGATCTGTTAGTGAGCAGTGCTTGACATATGATCTTGCTGCTAAATAATTATCTTATAAGCTATAGGAAAGTTTAGTTCCTAAGGGATGAGTACTTTTTTGCGGTTTTAGACTCCAAATAAGATCTTCATAGAGAACATTTTTAACTGGAAAACTGGCTGATGTCTGAAATAAGCTTCATTCATGAATGTTATCAATGTTGTTTTAGGCCTAGATGATCTATAATCTGTACTGAAGTTTCAGCTTTGTTCCTTGTCTTAGTATGCATGGATTTGGTACTTTAATAAAGGGCAAAGTTATGCATGTAGAGTTTACATTTCACACGTGACAATCCTTTCTGGAGAAAGAAACAATTGTGAGATTATGCTTAAGCAGCAATGATAATGTTTGTTGATATTCCCTCATTGGTTTGTGGTGGAATGCAATCTAATGAAACGATATCTTCATTTGCCTCTCACTCTATAGAGCTTAACACCTGTTGGACTGAATCTTTTAAAACCAGAGGGTCTGACTCTTGTTTTCTGTTTTATGATTGAATGAACGTTTACTGTTTAAACTTTAATGCTAACCTTTTAGTCATCACAAATTATCTGATTGTTACTTGTTAGTTACTATAGTTTATATTTTTAACAACTTGGAACTGGATGTGTTTGATCTTATTATTAATTGAATCCCCACTTTCTGGAAGACTCTACCGAGTGGTTTTAGGAAGCTTTGATATTTATGCTGAAGGAATAACTGTTGCTCTTTGCACTCTATATACTACTGGTTCTCACTCTATCAAAAGCCGATATGTTTGCTGTTGGGCTCACTGGAAGTTGAATTTACTGAGACCTCGATTGAAGTGATTTCAAGAAGGCAAAAAGTGGTGCAATTTACTGTTTGAAGTGTGATTTATGTTGAAAGAAAGTGTGACATTTTCTCGAGAAAATTGTATATCTCTTTTAGGCTTAGCTGATTTTGAAAGTGATCTTGCTGAATTTCGGATTGACCTCCTTATTTTTCCCGTTTATCATTGGATATTGATTTTGAAAGTGATCTTGCTGAATTTCGGATTGACCTCCTTATTTTTCCCGTTTATCATTGGATAAGCTGACAATTCTCTGAATTACTTCAGATGGTTGTTATTGAATTCTCCTTTTCTTAGGCTTGGATTTAGGTAAACAGTAGCTTTCAGTTGCTTCTTGCTTCTTTTTGGCTCATCTGTTCTTTTGCTTCAAAGTCAAGAATGTTACCTTGATTACTGAATCCATTAAAGATCTATATTTTGTGCACCTTTGCAGAGTGATTTTTGATTGGAGTCTTAGTCCTATTGCATGAGTTTGATCATTTACCTCTCTTTATTCTCTTGCAAAATTATGAGCTAAATATTGACTTGTAAAGCTTACTTAAAGTGAATTTTGCCTCATAAGCAAGGGTTCTTTCTTGAGCAACATTTCTACTCTCTTCAACCAAATTCTAGGAAGAATGTAATCTCTAAATTCTTTGACATTTTGGGATCTACTAGAAACAGGTTGACATTGTTAAGTCAATATATGGGAAAAGATGAGTGTCATGGAGACATGGACCCATGGCTGAAAATTATTGAATGAGCAGGATTTGTATTCCATTGTAACTACTAATTCTTGCCATGATTGCCTATTGGTGCCATCCTCTCAATAAATAAATAAACAAAATTTCATGTTCTCTTTGTCTTCCCTCAATTAAGAGAAGAAGTGTAAGAAATTGGATATGCCTAAAAATGGAGGAACCTATCTTATTCCAAACCACTAAAATACTATCAAGTAATGGAGCTCACATTTCTCACCTTACCATTATTTGAGTTTAGAAGTTCATATCAATATGTTACTTTTCTCATAGCCCACAAAAAAAGATGAGATTGACATCCCATGTAATTCATGTGATTAGTTCAACCAAGTTTGATTGATGTATCCATCAAGAAAAGTTCCCATTGATGTAAATTAATCTCTAAAACTCATTATAACTGAATTTGGGGTTTAAATCTTTTTCTTGAAGCAGTTTATATGAAGCAACCAAGCATTAAAATGAAAGCAATTTTTTAACAAAATCCCACTTTCTGGTAAATCTTAGCAAATTATGGTTTAGTCTAAAACTACTTTTCTATTCTTTGAAGTATTATCCTAGAACAAATGATAAACAGAGTATAATTTTGTTTCTTTTTTTTTTTTGCCCATCTTAATTTTGTTTCTTTGAGTAAATCTTATCTTGTTTAACAATAATATTTATTTAGACAAATAACTAATCCAGAAAACTAATCATGCAAAAAGATGTTAAGAAGAAAATTTAAAAAGCAAATTATTTTGTTCAACCAAAAAAAAAGGGAAAGTAAATTAATTTAAATAAACAAAAGTATTAAAAGACCAAAAACACCTTAGGATCAAAATAATTTCCGATTTTCCTCCCTTTTCCTCTCCCATTGCTTGCACCAGCTTTTGCAGTAAAATCTAAACTAAAACCTTTTTTGTTACAATAATTAAACGTTATTTTTTAATTAAAAAAAAAAGATCTTCATTTTCCCTGCAATCATAAACCCTAATAAATTCCCAATTTACAGCCAGAAAGAAGAAGCAAAGAAAAAGGGTCACTTTGTGTGTATCTATAACTTGAAATTCGAGTTTCAAGCATTCAATTTTCATTTTTTCTTCATTCATAGAAAATACCCTTTTCATTTATTTCCTCGATCATTACTTAAACTTCATTTTCTCATTGGTTCCAATTTGTTTGGAAAGCGAAAGTTTTTAATTTTCGAATTTCTCCCACATTTATTTCATTTTTTTAATAATAATATATAAACAAATGGGATCAAGCTTGCTTCAATGGGAATCCGACCCTCTATTCTCCGCAGCCGAAGTTGTTCAAGATTCAGCTGACAGGTTCATGTTTGAAACTTTTTTCTTTTGTTGTTCCTTATGATTTTTTTCCCTTATGGATAAAAATATAACTTTTCATTGTGGGCTTTGGTTCCTGATTTTATTGCTTCTGTTTTCTCAACTAAAAATAGTTTGTCTTTTCTGATTTCTCTACTACTAGCCTCAAATTAAACAAACTTTTAAGATTCTTCTTTTCCTGGGGAATTACGGCAGCTAATTGGATGAATGCTGGTTTGCTGAGTTTGGGTTTAGTTTTCTTACAAAGTTTGGCTTCATTGTATATGCTGAATTCAAATTAAGCTACTTTACTCTAACTTTTTCTATGCTTATTACACGTTGGGCTGGTTTTTTGGTAGTGTTAATGTGGAATGAATTATTGTGGTGATATAGTACATTCTTATGAATCCAGAAATAATGATTTTTTATCTGAAAATTTCAGGATGGAATCGATTTTTCGCCTTCTTTTGCATGAACAAAGCCTTGTACAAGGTGACCATTCTGACCCAAAGCTGCTTACCTCAATTGAATATCATAGGCGTGATCTTGCTACTATACTTGAAACGGCAAAATGGCAGGTATTGATTCATGTTTATTCTTGATTTTTGTATCCTTTTGCAACTCCTTTGAGTTTCATTTAGTTAGCTAAAGTTTCTTTTTTCTTAAATTAGTTGGAAGATTTTGAACGAGCAGTTACCTCATCTGCTAGGTTGGACACGTCCCACTCTAGGGAGGATGTGATTTCCAGACATAAGCAGTTTATTTTAGCCATTAGAGAACAGATAATTCATGTTGAGAAAAGCTTGGAGGAAATGTCAATGGGAAATACCATGAAAACCTCTGAGTGGAGGAACTTAAATGAACAAGATAGAGACGGTTTGGCATTATTTCTTTCTGGGGGTAATTATAATGAACACAATCGCCGTTATGACTTGGATGATAGTGACATCTTGAAAAGGTTTCTTGATCCGGCCACAGCATCTTGCTCAACAGATGCTGGAATTGCTGGGAATGAATGCAGAGAAATTGAAGAAGTGCATATGAATGGTGCTGACTATAATAGCCATTATTTTGATTCTACAAAGGAGAATAATTTAAGTCATTCTTTAAAATTGGGTTTAGATGCAGTGGATTCTGTCCAAGAGAGTTCTTGTTACAGGAATGGTGAACATGGAAGTTGGGATTTAGAAGCTAGTGAAGTCAAACCTAAGAATGTCTTCTATGAGAATAAGGTTAGAGGCTCTTCCAGCAGAATGAATTTATTTGGGGTTTTCAATAATCTATGGACTTTGTATGGGAGTAGGGATCCTAGCAATTATACAAAGCGATTGAAAGATGGAGAGGAAGCGCATTCCCCATCATTTATGGATGCTTCTCGTGCTGCCCAGGTATGTTTCATTACCCATGCTAGTGCCGCAATCCATCTTAAAATTAATCTTTGGAAAGTTTGATGGTGATTTTTTAAGGTAAACAGTAGTTATCTGGCAAAGTAATTCGCTGAGGATTTTGATGCTACTTTTGAACAAAACTGAGTTCTTAACACTCAAATGGTTATACAATTTATAAAGAAAAGCAAATTTTTGAACAATCCACTTGGTGATTTTGAACTCATTTTGTTGACATGCCTTTAATTGCTAAGCAATACAGGGAAGAATAATTCCTTAGTCATGGCTTAGATTCTGCAATAATTCATCAGTTCCTCTATAGCACAGAGCTTCGTTGTATTGCACAATGATCTGTCTAATGGCCTGTAATCTGCATCTTTTTCACAGGGTCAGCGTATTGGACTAAGTTCAGCACCTGGAGACAATGGTCTCCTGGGATTACATGGGTTTCTGGCAAAGGTCATGCACCTCAGGAGGAGGCTTGGAGCATGTAATGCAAGATACGATAGATTTTCATATCTTGTTAATATTAATCGGCAATACATACAAATGATAGTGACAGTAGTATTTGCCTTCACACTTTTAGGTAAGCACATGATTTGTATGTTCAATCTTCTGATAATTTATTCCACTTATTATTGCTATTTTTTCAAATGATCTTTTTTTCTGATATGTAAGATTATTGAATGTTTACCTACATCTTTGACTTGTCAAGCTTTCTGTATGAGATGCTCAAACATATTATGCTTTTGTTGATTGGAGAATGGAGATTATATGACCAGTCATCTGGTGTACCATGATTGCAACCTTAAGTGTCTTTCTGATGATGATCTGATCTTTAAGAACATTATTTGTCATGCAGCAGATAGAAAAGAACTCCTTTAAATTAAGCATTTATCACTGTTTGTTTGGCTTTGGAAAAAGAGTTCATTAAGGGTTCCTATTGATTGTTGTTAGCTGGCAATAAGATCCAACAATTAGAGAGCAGTATTTCTTAAGGAAGTTTTAGTGCTTATATATGGTGTTTTAGGGCAATGTGGATGGGTAATCTTTATGGACAAAACTTCTTCAAGCATCAAGGTTGAACTTCAATCTAAAAGGGGTCAACCTTAAAGGGAAATGATCCTGCCGAGTTGCATGTCCTGACAAATGTCATTTTAAGCTCCCCAAAAAATGTTAATATGCTTTGGGAACTATCAGCAAATCAAATAGCATAATATGTGTTGAGTTCCTTATAAAATTCTCTTAGCATGCTGAATATAGCTATTAAATGCTAGTAAGGATATCATGACTTAGTTTCCACTATGTATTCATCTTTGCTTTTAACGCAGAACGAAAGCTGATCCTTTATCTACGATTCTATTCATGCAGGTATATTGGTCTTCTGTGTTGCTTGAAAATGGTCAGTTGCAGTCTTGATAAAAACTTCCTTTGCATGCCCTAAGTCCTCACCCACCAATGTTTTCTTTCCTCCAAAGTGGACTTGTGTTGATTTTTCCTGTTGAAATTCTCCACTGCGTGGATTAATTCGTATAAAGATTATTGCTCATATTATCACTGATCATAAGTAAAAGTGTAAAATCCTGCTTGGAAACAAATTATGGGAAGTATTATGTTGAACTGCTATACAATAGCTGTCTGTTTAGAGAAGTGTGGCTGTGCAGATTGCTTGCTCTGCTCCCGCAGCAAGTCGACCAGCTTCCACGAAGTATTTTTGAATCCAGTTGGCGAGCCTTGAGATTTGCTATCTGTAATAGTAGAAAACTTGGCTATACCATGTGCAAGTATTCAGAGAAATTATTCATTATTATGCCACCTACCATTGATTTTATTTTTATAGGTCTTATTCAGTCTCAAATCAATCAGTTGTACATTTTAATCTGCTTCATGATTCCTATGTCCTCATTCTTATTTCAGCCATCTCAAACTCTTACTCATGGTAAATTGTTTTTTCCGTTTATGCCTCCAGTTCTCTACTATTTTATCTTCACTTGGACTATGTTTAACATTGTAAATAAATGTAATAATAAGGCTTGCGAATATTTAGCAGAAATGAAGCAGAAGAGTTAAGGAACGATGTGCCTACTGGTTTTATTTTGACATTAACATATCGAAGTGTACAATGGAAATCCAAAGTGTTTGTCCTTTACACCCAAATAAATAGTAATACACTGATATCTCAATCTCACCACTGTAAAATTATGGGGAATTTACAAGACTGGTCATTTACAGTTTAGAGAACATTTTCCTCTCAAAAAGAACGAAAGATAATAACAAATGGAGAAGAGGGTGTGGATCCACCATGCAGATGTTTGGTATGATTAAGAATGAGAGCCAAAAGGTGAAAGTTGAACCGAGGCAATTCAGTTAAAAATCAATATCATAAATTAAGCCTCATAAATATTCCAGATCCAGATTGCACTGAAGCGAGATTGCTGATTCTCATGTAGAATTGCCTCTTCTTTCAATGGTGTATATCATTATCAACAGTTTCTGAGCAACAGGCTCCATGTCAAGCATTGGATGCAATAATGCTTTGTTGAGAGTGGCACAAAACTTGAACTGCTGATGCCATAAAAGAAATTGGTAACTATATGCAGGAAAACCGGAAAAGTGACATCCTTAGATATCAACTATACATACATCTAATGGAGAGTATCGGAATAGTAGCTAAAACACTTATGAAACAAACTTTAACCTCTTAATCACGTCACAAATAATAAAACGAACTTTTCAGTAAAGACCAAGGAGACATTTCTCTTATGGTTGAAGTTCATGATTCACACTTATGAAAGTTTTAATGAAATTTAACCTCTTAATCACGTCTGTTTTGGGCTGATGCAAACAAGGCAAACATCTGTGTAACATATGTACATACATATATCTAGAAAAAGAGAGAGGGAAAGAGGAACAGGGGCTTACCAAGTAACCATATTCCATAAAGCCTCTTCTTATTCTGACTTTTCAATTTCTCGGAATCTTCTATCCCAGTCTTGTGCCTCATAATCTTGCTCAACCAAATCTCTGTCAGTACTATACACAATGCGATCTTGTCCTATGACCGTCTTTTGTGACATATCTCTAGCACTAAGTAGCTGAATATCATACAGAGAAGAAATAAAGAGATTATTACTCCATGACATTATGTGATCTTATACAAGAAAAGTACGATATTCATATTAAAAAAAAAAAAATCACCACCAAATTTAACATTATTAATCATAGGAAAAACAGATTTAAAATATACAAAGACAAAACTATAGTAGGTAATATTCCCACATGACATCTGCAAAGTGCCCATTTATTTTCTCATGACCAAGGAGGTAAGAACCACATAGAGGTGCAAAAAAAACATGCAAAAGAAAAGATGCATACTGGTGACCACAGGCATTCGTGTACAACATATGAAGATAAATCAGGAAAGAATGGCAAATGACATCATCAATCATTGCGTTGATAAATGCTCGTGTCTAGAAAATTATTTCAATTTTCAAAACAATGTTAAAATGTTTTAAAATGCATAATTGCCAAGACAGTTCTAGCATAAAGCTACTTAACTGGATATTAACAAACCATAGCTACAACAATTAGAAACTTGATGCATAAAACAAAATGAAGGTGCTAAGATGGCTACCTTTCGCCTCAGTGAAATATCTGGCAATTCAAGTGCTCGTGCAAACCGTTCTCTTACTTGGTTTCTCTTCTCTATATCACTATTCCTTTTACTAATGATGAACCACCGAACCAAAGGAATTACAAAGAAAGAACCAGCATAGATCTGCACAAAAGTTATATATAAATATAGAGAAAGCAAAGCCGAACCAAATCAAAGTGGGACATAACCTGAATTTTCAATTCTATATAGCTGTAATGAATGAACAATGCTTAACAAACAAATGGTTAACAACAGCTAAGTCGAAAACACCTCAATCAAGGGAGAACAAACGACCATTTGTTAAGTTTATCTGCTTTGCATGTCAAAAATTGGGGGGAAAAATCAAGCAATTCTAAATTCATGATCCCGTCCACATGCTTCCTCAAGTAAGCAACTGTAGTTTAACCAACACAAGCCTATTGTTCTGTGAAAATAAACAGGTATAGTGGTATACTAACATCTATGACAAATAAGAGGTCCTCAGCACATTAAACACAAGACAAGAAAGACCGAAATTATTTGCACATGCATGACCAGAAATATAAAAAAGAGGTCTCTTCAACTCAGAGATTCTAAAAAAACCTGTCATGTCAGGATATGCAACCAAAGGCATGTTCTCCAAAACGAAGAGATCATGATTATGCAGAGGAAAGAAACTTCCCTGTGCACCATGGTGGACATCTCACTCAAGGACAAATACAAAACACATAATGACCTCATATTCATAATTATAATCATACCATTCCAAAAAAACATATCTTATCTACCTTCTTTACAAAGAGAAATGTCAAACCGTACCTGAAGTAGAGGAAATATGTCCATGACGAATTTAATAAATGAACTTGGTGTAATAGCAGCATCTCTTCAAATGAAAATAAAAGCAGAGCCATAAGAAAGATGGAAAGTAAGAAGCAATGATGGAAAGCAATATTAAGGGAGGACTGTACTTTAACATTGCTCCAAGAATGATAACTCCAAAGAGATTGATCCCACCCAAACCAATGACCATTGCTCTCTCTGATGCACTTGTTTTACTGCAAAGCAAATGCTTACCACTAAAATGAGACTCAAAAATCGAATGATTCATAGCTAACAAATGCATAACATAAAACACACACACACGTGCAAAAGAAGAAGAAAAGAACCTGAATTGCCACTTCTTCTCCTTAAAAAATTTCTCAACTCCCCCAACCCAATCACTCCATCTTCTACCTACATATTCCTTCCTTCCACTCCTCTGAGAAGAAGCCGTACGTTGCAGAGATGGAAATCTGTAGAGAATATTTCCCTACACAAATAGTTTTGTGATTTATGAGAGTGGACAGTATTCTAGCAAAACATATGAGGTGACATAAATTATTGATCTCAGAGATACTGATAACTGATCATACATTGATACTTCATGTCAAACTCACAAAAAGGCTCTGTTATGTATATGCAATATAAGTTTCAACATACCTCTTCATCTATTTCTGGCTGACCATCAAATCTCAGAAGAACAGGTAAGATGAATGATTCATCACTCTATACCAACAAAAAGAAAAAAAAAGAAAAGAAAAGGTCAAATAGCTTAACAAGACAAAAAAAAATAACACGGATGCAAGATTGGCACTAATTAGTGATTGATTTAACAGGTTGATATAATTTGAAATAAAGAATAGCAACTTCAAATAATTTTCAACATGGACAATTTGGAATATTCTCCATTGAGTTATAAATAATAAGGAAGGGAAAACCATATCCAAGCATACTAGTTGTGAAGCTTACATAGAACCTTCAGGAAGCACTTATTTTACGGACTATTGGAACATGAATTACTCATGATACCAAAGTGTGCATGAGCAACAAGTTTGTTACTATTGTTCAAAACACTGCTGATCAAAGCGATCTATGATGTCAGAAAAGCAGAATGAAAATGAAGACAATGAGCTGGGAGCCTGGGACTACAATGCACATAAAAGAGAATATCCAAAGATCCAATGGGTTAGACATTTTCTTTTGGTTGTGTGATAATGAACTAAAGATGGTTATATCTTTCCAACCACTTCAAGAAATCTATAAAACAAGTGAGACCTAAAGAGCAAACATTATACTGGCTTTCAAAACAATTTATAACAACAGATTCCATGCTAAGATTAGATTAGCATTAATACACAATCCTACCAATGCTCCATTTGTGGTTGGTAAATCAAGATATGGAGCAAGTTCCTCAGCTGTGACAACGCCACCATGTGAAGCTATGTATTGCCCAATCTGCAAATATAGGTTTGTAACTGGTGAACTTTGTAAAGGGAGAAGTCAAACATTTGATAATCTGAACAACAACCGAGATTAAGTTGAAATAAAGTTGTTGCATGCGTAAAGTTAGAGCCCGAGTATTACCAATTTCCATCTTTCTTCTTCAATTCCTTGATTTGGATCACCATCCCCAAATACAAAAGAGAAAACCTAAAAAAATGTTACAAATAAATTAACTTTGTTCCTATGAAGCACAAGTTAACTGAGCAAACCCAAGCATGATCCATATATTTTATTATTTGTATCTTACAGATTCAATAAAGTTCATCCTTTCATCATCATCAGTTCGTAGCCGCCGCCTTCTATAATAATATGGATCCCAATACCTTAAAAAATTAAACAAAAGAAGAAGGTTATGTAAGTGTTTGAACATGTGAAAAATGGAAAACAGATTCCAAAGGGAATATGTTTTAACATAGTATAGCATAAAACAATATAACATATTGGTTTGATGGCCTATTCTCATTTACTCAAATGACTAAAATAAATATAATTATTTTTGATACTCCCAAACATGTATAAGGAATCATTAACAACAACAGAAACTGATTAATTTATTCTAGTGCACTATTAGCAAACTGAGTAAATTATAATATACATAAGTATACCATAAATCTTCATCCAATTTCAAGTTATTATGCTTATCATTCAAACACTTCCTTAAATCTATGTTACTTCCTAATAGTAATATGTTCTCGATTAACATCCTCAAGTTGGCTTAGGGAGAAGAAATTCTCAATAATAATTTAACACCTCGTTACAGTCTAATACTGCTAGAATATTAACAATCAAAAACTATTACCAGAACAAATCAGTTGGACTGAAGTAGAAGGTAAATCCTGAATCATATGATCTTCCTCGTCTTCCTCGATTGTCTTCATCACTGTCAGCAGACATACTGTCATTATCTTGCGCCGAACAATTCACAGTAGTATAGTTATTGCAATTATTTCAAAGTCTGAAGTTATTAAATACCTTCTACTACTGAGAAGGGCAATAATTGTTGTATAAACAAGAACAATTGAAGCTATAAGTGCTGTCCCAAAGGAAACTCTAACTAAATACTCGAGTGCAGCCTGCAAAGGAAGGAAAAGACTACGTTATCATCCAGATTGTACAAGATCTAGCATTTTTGTCGAGCTCAGAAGAAAATGTAATATATGTTTACCTTTGCTTTATCAACCCACGGTTCAAACTTAATCCTAAATGACTTTGCAGCAAGCTTTGCACGATAATCTTTGGGAAAGACATAAAGGACATCGCCTTCATCTGAAACCTGTTAAACCCATCTCAAAAACAATGGCACTCATGAATCAAGAACTTCAAAGATCTTAGAAATAGAGGATATAATACTAGAACAAGTCCGAAGATAGTCCTCACAAAAAATCATCAAACGCTTACCTATAAAATAGTAAGTCACTAATACCGGTTGGCTCTACTTTAATTTAGCAGAGAGTACACATACAGAAATTCAGGGTAAAATAAATGGCATCTACATATATCCATTGAAAAATGAAGGAAGAAGAAAACAAAGAAACAAGATATATCTAACCGGAGTAATTGAATTTAACAGTGTGAATTCCAACTAAACCATTTAGTTCAATATGGTATCTGGTAAATAACTAAGTAAATTAAAATGAATCAACCCTTTTGACTGTTCAAATAAAAACTACCTAGCATGACTCCCTTAATTCTGATAAGCAACATTTGGTGGTAGCATTTTAGTATAGCAACCTAATACATCAACAGCAATTATTGTACTCCATAATGCCCGATCATCAAACACAAAAAGCGACCTTTCCACATATAATCTACTTAAGCATTTCAGTTTCTTATCTAACAAAGCTTTAAATTTTGATGGTTGCTTCTGTTCAATAGTACTTCTGCTCGACAGAAATTTTAACATAGATCCAAATTTTTGAACTAAAATGAAAATCTAAAATACCTCCAAGAAGCCATTAGTATCAGAAGCGAGTGCTTGAAGAGCCTTTTGAGCTTGATTCAAGTTAAGCCCGGCTTTACTGGAAACATCTCCAATTGTGACCCTCCCACCACAAGCATCGACGGCCTCCATTGCTCGTTTTCTCACATCGGACGGTAACTTATCAGTCTCCACCGCACCTCCGGGCCTAATCGCATTGCTTCCGACGCCAATACTTGCCTTTATGACCGGAAATGAAACCCTAGGCCTCAATATATTCACGGATTTTCTCGGGAAAGTTGGGGAAGAAGTTAGTGTGTGGATTCCCGGAAAAAATTTGAGAGAAACTGAGGATTGTGAAGAGACGAATTGAGACTTGGGCGATACAGTGAGGCAAGTAGAAATTGACGCCATTTTTTTAACTTCAAAATTCAATTTAATTATGGAAGAATTTTCAGAAATTTTTCCAAGCTTTGGCCATGGAGAGAGCTTGTTACTTGGTTGAGAGGAGAGGAGAGGAGAAATGGAGAATTAGAAAGCGGGAGGATCATGTTCATGATTTACCTATTTACCCTTCATGATATTTTAGATTGGCTGATGGACAATGGGCTGACTTTCTTTTTTCCCTTCGTAGGTTAAGAAATTTCCAATTTAGTCCCCTTAAAAAAAAAAAAAAAAAACTCCCCAATTCCTTCTTCTCCAACTTTACACAAATCAAAATGAATCAATTCACCCCAAACCTCAAAAAGGAAATTAAAAAAAAGACGTCCAATTGTTCATTAAGAACCCATTGCAGCTAAGAATTTCATATTTGCTCATATCACCAGGCGATCGACAAGGTAAAATGATCTCAAGAACTTTTCTTTAAGATTACAAAACTGTTAATACAATTTATATACAGAGACATCAAAGTGGAGGAATTATTGCATAAGGGAAATGGAAGAGTGGAAGGTGTGAGGATTCCTTCCTATGCTGTGTTGCAAACTATACATTATTAATAAAGTACATTTTTTGATGCATCAAGTTGAAATTTTTGAGTAACTCTAGCATCATGCTATAACTTATAAGCTGGTCCAAAGCATCCTCTAGTTCTGGCTCAATTTCAACTTCACCGTTTAAAGCGGAAGAAGTCAAGAAGGTGCACACACGCATAGTGTTATTCTGTAGGAGTCTGTTGTTTGTTTTAAAACAATCTAAACTCCAAGCGGTATTGCCAGTTTTCAGCAGGAAGTCTGCTATTGTTCTTCAGGCCGTTCCTTAACAAATGTTGCTGTGAAGACAAACATATGCAGAGAATAAACATTCATTCCCGAATACCATAGATCATGTAGTATTGTATTTTCTGCTCTCTAAAGTGGATTTATAGTCAACTTCCCCAACAATCCTTGCATTATTCTACACTGAGGATATCCGATTCCATCTAAATGCCTTTTGCAAGGAGAGCTTCTTCAGATCAATTACAGAGCAGAAGATTACCTTGATCATTACATAATCACCAAGGGGATCTAACCATGAACTGATTGCCATCTCTTTCCATATCCACAATCACAGTTGCCTTCTTCCTTGATCGTTCTTGCCTTTCCTTTCTAGTTGTTATAAGTAAATAGTGCATATTGTCCCTTTAAAATCAACTTAGAACATGGATAATGAAATGAAATTAATCAGAGGTTGTAAACTTCTTGAAGACAACAGTTATTGACTCACTTCGACTGAGAAATACAAGCAGGCCACAATAAATTCTAGCACTGATATGAACAATCACAACTCATGCTCACCTATGAATGGGACTGACTTCCTTCATTGTTGAACACCTAGAATTCGAAAGTGCATCCATCAACCTATTATAAGTAGCAATGTCAGGTATAAATCCTTTATCCAACATCTCATCTACCAAAACTTCTCCCTCCTTTCTTCTGCCTTCTCTTATATACCCATGCACCAAAATGTTACAGGTCACCTCATCCGGTTCCAAACCCTTTCTTGAAACCAATAGTCTATATTTATTTGCATCCATTGTTCTTCCCAAATCACAAAGATCTTGCATAAGACAATTAAAAGTTATGCTATCCGGAACAATATCATCTTTAAGCATCTTTTCCATCAACCCAAATGCATTTTCTCTCCTTCCGGCCCTTCTCAAACCTTCAATCAAAGTCGTACAAGAAATTGAACTTGGAACATGTCCTTTCATCCATAATTCATCCACCACCTCGTATGCTCTGCCTGCATTTCCTTCACCACAAAGCTCCTCCACCAAACCACAATAATCAAATTCCTTTGGCAAAAGTCCCCTTCTTGAAAAATCAATGACCAAATCACACGCCTCCAATACCTTCCTTTCCTTACATAAACCATTGACCAGAATCTCACAAGTCACACTCGAAAATTCACATCCCAACTGAATCATCTCATATGCCATCTTAACTGCTTCCTCAACCTTCCCTTTCCTAAAAAACCCTCTAATCAAAGTATTAAAACTAACCACATTTGGCCTACAACCTTTCTCCTTCATTTCTCTAAACAACTCCAATCCTGACTCAAACTTTCCATTCCTACAATAACCACTAATCAAAGTATTAAATGTATAGACATCTGGCTTCACTCTATCCCTTTCCATCCTCTTATAAAACCCCAAAGCCTTATCAAAGTCCCCACTTTTCAAATACCCATTAATCAAAATATTGTAAATAACAACACTTGGCTTTCCATCAATCAATTTCTTCATGGTTTCAAAAGCAAAAACAGCATCATTCAACTTCCTAGCTCTACAAAATGCATCAATAACGAAACGGAAAAGGGGTTCCATTTGAGGGCAAGAGAAGATACCTGGAGAACAAGGGCAAGGATTGGCAGCTATAAAACCAAGAAGAGAATGAAGCTGAGAGAAACGGTGAGAGGAAGCCAAGGAATGAGCCATCCATAAGAACGTTGAATGGTCATGGCGGAAAGAATCAATGGTAGAAGCCCAAGAGAAAACTTGGAAATCATAGTGGGTCAAAATAGGGTGATGGTGGAGCTTTGTTTTGAAGAAGTGAAGAAGGGTTTTTGGGGTTAAAGGTTGATGGGTCAGGTGAATTTTAAGGAAGGAAAAGAGTTGGTTTTGGTGATGAGGTTGAGGAATCGTAGGGAAGAGAGAAAGGGAAGGTGTTGGCGTTTGGGGTGAATCCAAGAGTGGAGAAAGTGGTGGCAATGGCTGTGGGGATGATTTTAACTGAGGATTTTGGAGAGGTTTAAGGATGTTTTTCTTCATAGCTTGTCTCCTTGATTGTAATGAAGAACAGAAAGTTTGTTACCATCCAAAATTACAGATATTGGCAAAGGAACAGGGTTTAAGGATGTTTCTGATTCCGGGTCAATGTTTACAAAACGGGCCTAGAGGCAAGAGCCCATATTCTTTTGTTGAAAGAAAAGTTGGGGAAATAGGCCTTTTTCAAGGAACAAAGGTGCTTGATTTATTTTATTCACCATTAACATCCTGCCAATCTACTGTTTCTGCGGAGTTCTCACTCCAGAATGAGAGTTTGCAGCCTCTATGAGACTTCAATCTTAGAGCTTGATAGCTGGAATTGGTTCAAGTCCTCCTTTTATGGTTCTATTAAGTACCCATTTGCCAGAGCCTCGCCTTCACTAAGTTTCAGTATTTCTCAACTTCTAGCACTTTCACTTGTTTTTTAAATCGGGGTTTTAAAAATCTAACTCTTTTTTCCTTTCAAATTTTCTTCTTGCAGAATCTCTTCGTTTCTCTGTTCGTTGCGCTGTTAGTTTCCGACCTTGCATTGATATTCACAAGGTAATTGAATACAAAGAAATGGGTTTTTTGTTTTAAATTAATTACAAATTTGGTATTCAGATAGTGTTATTTTGCTTGGTTTATAATTTGGTTTCTGCAGGCTTACAAATTTCTTTTGTCTTTATGGATTTTGCTACTCTGCAATTTTTATAAATTGTACTGCCTGTCATTGTAGAATTTAGGCTACTTGGTTAAATACTAGAGTCTGAGACAACCAAATAGTAGCAAAAGTAAAGTTTCATTTGCTGGCTTTTCTAGTATAGTTAAAAGTAGGTTGTTCATTCGAGTTTTTATTATTCATGTTCACGAATGGGTGGTGAAAAGAGTTACCCCTTTATGCGTTGGCGCTTGAGTGAGATTGGCTTTTAACATTTTTGTTTTAGTTCCTGACACTTAAAATACGACTTAATATCAGGGGAAAGTGAAACAAATTGTTGGGTCAACTCTTAGAGATTCAAAGGAGGATGGATTAACCCTTGTAACCAACTTTGAATCAGATAAGTCAGCAGCTGAGTTTGCAAAGTTGTACATGAAAGATGGGCTGAAGGGTGGCCATGTAATCATGCTTGGAGCCGATCCTCTAAGCCAAGCAGCAGCCATTGAAGCCTTGCATGCCTTTCCTGGTAAGAGCCAACATGTTGGTTTTATATTTTCTGGTCCATATACTTCAATTGTTTGACTTTATTGTTCGATGTTTATCATGGTACTTTTTGTCATTTGTTGCCATATTTCCCCCTGAAGATGGGCTTATGTCCTGAATTTTTGCAATTGAGACTGAGTTTTTATGTTATTAATGTTATAATTCTTGTAAAACAATGTCAAATTATTGATTTGAATATAGATGCTCCACTAAATGCAATTAGAGTGGTCAGGGTTAATTGTCACTGGTATGTTGTTGGAACTTAGTTTTTAGTTGTAAATGCCAGGCTTTTATTCTTAGCAAATTTGGACTTTTAAATATTGAATTTCAGATTATTCTGGTTGGTGTTCTGGTGTTTAAGTTTATCACTACAAACTAGTTCAGTGCTAATATTTGTATATATTTATGTTGAACATAAAACTTCTGATAAACTAGTAAAACTTATCTCTGGGTTCTGATGTGATTGCTCCTTTCTGCTGCTTCTGTTTTCTTCCCGAACATGCAGAAAAATAAACGATTTCATTACCAAATCTGTAAAGAAAATATATAATTTTCATGTGCACACTCAGTAGTAATGATGCAATTTTCACTGAAATTCAATGAATGTTCTTGAGAGTGGCTGTGTCAGCCATGTTCTCTATCTTTGGTAACATGTTTAATACTTAAAGACCTTTCCTCTGCTGAACTCACTCTGAGGAGTGGAAAAATCTAGGTGGCTTGCAAGTTGGAGGCGGGATCAATTCAGACAACTGTTTGAGTTACATTAGGGAAGGAGCCAGCCATGTCATTGTCACTTCAGTATGTTAATGAATTTAGCATCCTTTAACATTTTTAGTTGCGAGGAATGAAATCATAACATGTATCAGCTTCACTTTGAGATAGCATGTTTGCAGAATTTCATGTATACTTATATTTGTGGATTTGTTTCAGTATGTATTTAACAATGGGCAAATGGACCTTCAAAGGCTTGAGGGTCTTGTCAATGTTGTCGGGAAGCAGAGACTAGTCTTGGACCTCAGTTGCAGAAAGAAGGTAGGACTTATTTTTGTCTTCTGCACCCTAAATGCTGTGAGAAATTTCATTTGAAAATTAGTATAGCCTGGAACTTTCTACATATGTTTCCTCCCTTGCTCCTGATTACCCTACTTCAGTCCTTTCAAGCTTTGTTACTAAGCTGATGGAATCCTTAAATTTGGTAGGATTTAGATCATAATTTATGCTGATTTTCATTGCAGGAAGGCAAATATGCCATTGTCACTGATAGATGGCAAAAGTTCAGTGATGTCTATCTTGATAAGGAAGTACTGGATTTTCTTGCAAAATATGCAGATGAATTTTTGGTTCATGGTGTGGATGTCGAAGGGAAAAAGTAAGTCATTCTATCAAGGCCAATTGTAGTTATTGCTAGTTCTTATGCTTTTGTAGTTTTCACCTAGTTGCTCATTAAAATCATAGCAGTCAATGAAGATTATGATTTGCCCATTGATTGATCTGGATTCAAACTTTTGTAGTCAGCTGGTATGTTTATCTGAAGTATATGATTTTGTTGTTTTATCAGTTAGTATTTCTTGTTCTTACTGCTCTGAATTTCAATTTCTTGACTAGTTTAAATGTTCACTTCGGTATAAATGTTGTTGGAACCCACCATGTACTTGATGAAATGACTTGATGCCCTACTGTGATGGTATTGTTGCTCAAACATGTGGTGCATGCCTTCCTGTGGTAAAGGGGAAGATAGATACATTGTATTGTGCTAGAGGATGCCAAAGGAGGAACATAGATTACTGTAACCTCATATACCGTGATTAATTGCCTGTGTTGTGCTTGCTATCCCGTATTTCCAAGAGATGTATGTTTTCTTATACGACTGGTTAGTATTACATCTTTCCTGATGATAGAGGGAATGAGGTCCTTAAATGGTTATTAGCTTCAAATAAAGTTGCATCTCCCCTTTTTATTACAGGCTGGGAATTGACGAAGAGCTTGTGGAATTGCTGGGCGAGCACTCCCCGGTTGGTATCCATCCTTGAGGGTCTTTGGTCCTTCTTTGCTATCTTGTGGTTGTAAAATGTTCATGGACATCAATAAATCTCTGTCAAATTTTGTTGATATGTTATGGTCTTTGTTTTGCAGATTCCTGTCACCTATGCTGGTGGAGTCACGGTAATGGATGATTTAGAGACAATCAAAGCAGCAGGGAAGGGACGTGTGGATGTTACAGTGGGAAGTGCCTTGGATATTTTCGGGGGCAACTTAGCATATAGTGAGGTCGTTGCTTGGCATAAAAGGAACATAACGGTCACGAACAAGGCATGAGCCCTTTCTCAGGGGCACTCCGGTACTATCCCAAGGCAGAGAAAGAAAAGCCTAACCTTGATCTCTGGGAAGCAAGTCAAGCTAGTTGGTTTAGCAGTCTTTATAGGAGAAATCAAGTCAATTGCTCATTTCACTGCAATGATCCATTTTTCATCAATTAAAAGAGTCACCCTTGATAGGTCCGACTTCGGAGGTCTCAACCACCCAACCATCACCATTTTTGGCATGCTTAACATGGAGGAGGATCATTTTCCTGTTGTACAATTTTTCAGACAATATTTTTTTTTCCAGATTTGATTTTATGTGTTGTGTTTCTATGTTGAGAATACATGAAGAGACAACTTCATTCCTTACTAGTTTGAAGAAGTACATTCTAATTTTCGTTATATAAAAAATCAAGAAGAATGAGAAAAATATCTATATTTTTTATGGGCTTAATTAATCCTTCCCGGAAAAACTCCAAAACACCCAACCGCCTACATCAACGTATATATATCTTTTTCAAACCGAAATTTAAACTCGTTTAAAATTTCCACACATTTGAACTCGACAGCCCATAACAGACAATTTCCACCTCCCACCGCAAAATGCTTCTTTTCCAGCCATCAATGGCAGCTCAATCTCTTCCCAAAACCCTAGCCTTCTCTTCGATTCAAAGCCCTAATACCAATCGAGCATCCTTGAACATCGCCAAGTCCATGGCCACGACGGAGAGAACAGCAACAAGCACTTCGACGATAACCTTGGCTCCGCCGCAGAGACGAACCATGTCTGCCACCGAAGCTCGAATCTCCCTCGTTTTCGCTCTCGCTTCTCAAGCTTCCTCAGTCTCTCAACGACGTAAATGTCCAGTTTCGAATTCCAAATGTTCAATTTTATAAATGACTTTTTCGATTTAAATTTTGTTGTTTTTATCGGTCATTGAATTTACAAACTATTTTTTCTTGCAGTTTTGATGGACTTGGCGACGGAGACCGCAAAATATGTGTTTCCGAAGAGGTTTGAGAGCCGAAATTTGGAGGAAGCGTTGATGACAGGTTGGTTTAATATTAGTGAATTATTACTACATTATTATAACTTGTTATATCTCATCAGCATCACTAGTATTTTAATTAAGGAATCTTTTGGAATGTTGCTGTTCATAGACAAAAAGTAGAAGTGTAGATTGACAATAATTTTATATACCAACAACAAAAACAATTTCTATTTTTTATTTAGCTTATTTTCATTTGTGATTTACATGTTTTTTTCTCCCTTTTCATGGTTTATTTATGCAGTTCCGGATCTTGAGACTGTGAGGTTTAAGGTTTTGAGTAGGACTGACCAGTATGAGATAAGGGAAGTAGAGGTATGTACATGGTAACAAAATCAAAATTTTATGTTTATTAAGCATTATGTCTAGTCTAATGAGAATTTTGATTGTTATAACAGCCTTATTTTATAGCTGAGACGACAATGCCGGGGAAGACTGGATTTGATTTAAATGGTGCATCTCAATCCTTCAATGTTTTAGCAGAGTACCTGTTCGGTAAGGTAGTTAGTATTTTCTGTGTTGAGTTGTAATATTTATTTCCAGTTCTTTCTCTTTTGAATTTTCTTATGTTAGATGTTTGGTGCTTATAGAACATAAATAAGGAGAAAATGGAGATGACTACCCCTGTTTTTACAAGTAGGGCAGCTCAATCTGATGGGGAGAGGATGGAAATGACAACACCTGTGATCACAAAGAAGGTACTTTGGTGTGTCGAACTGAGTTTAGACTTTTCATATGTTTGTCAAATGCAGTTTCTGGAAAGTTTTAATTATAATTCGATTTTATCATTTGTACTTCCTTTTTTCATGTATATGCAACTAAAACTTAAATATGTGAGAAAAATCCCATACAATTTGAAGCCTATTCTCTGTTTCTGGTTTGTTAATGTAAATCAAAGAAGATCCCTAATTCAGATGACAAACTTATATTGACGAGTTTGGCCACTATTTTTGTTGGTCTTTTTGAAGTTGATCCACAATGACATCCATCGTTTCTTGATTTGTGTTGGAAACATAAATTTTTATGTTTGTTATGTTTGTTAACTTGTTTACTAAGGTGTAAGGTGGATTTTTATATGTTTATCTGTTGGACTACATACAGGATAAAAATCAAGATAAGTGGCAGATGTCTTTCGTCATGCCGTCAAAGTATGGTTCAGATGTGCCATTGCCTAAAGATCCTTCTGTGAAGATCAGAGAGGTGCCAAGGAAAACTGTAGCAGTTATTGCCTTCTCAGGTTTGTTCTTAACTTTTGTGCAACAAGAGGCGTCATATATGTTTTCATTGAGTCACCAGAAAACAGAAATGAATCAGGCTTTGGTTTTCCCAGTAATATGTAAAATTTAGTGGTTTATAATAAGTTGTTTCGGTTCTATGCTTATTGTTGCCCAATTGATCATTTTGATTCAGATATTACCTGGTTAACAGTTCATTTAAGTGACGTACTCCTGGTTTATCACACTTATCAAGTGACTTATAAAAATACTGATTAATTGAACACAGAAAGTCTTGCATTGACACATTTATATCTTTTGGTTCTGCAGCTCTTAGAACTAACTTTGTTACGAATTATGACAATGTTCTTGGGTCAGGTTTTGTTACTGATGAAGAGGTTAGACAACGTGAATTGAAATTACGAGACGCTCTGAAAAATGACAGGCAATTTCAAGTTAAAAAAGGTGCTTCAGTAGAAGTTGCGCAGGTGAGATATATAAATAATGATCTATATTGAAGTCCGTCCCTGAATAATTTCTTCTGAGAATGTCTTTCTGAATAACTCTGTAATTGTGGTTGCAGTACAATCCACCATTTACACTTCCATTCAACCGTCGTAATGAGATTGCACTAGAAGTAGAAAAGAAGGAAGAGTAGATCCCGCCGTAATGAGATTGCACTAGAAGTAGAAAAGAAGGAAGAGTAGATCTGGATTAGGGATTCTAGAACCCCAAGGTATTTGCTTACTGTATATACAACGCTTTGTTTTCACTGTAAACTGAAGTAAACCACTTGTGCATCATGTAATTTCTTATGTATGTGGCAAATCATCTATATGATTGTACAAATTTGATGAATTATCCTTTTACGCTGCAGTCCATGTTACAGCTTGTATATATAGTATAGTGGGAGAGTAGCAAAGTTGATAATGGATTTAAGTTGTCTTGAAATGTTGATTCATATGATCACAGTACATTACAATATCTTTATCAAAAACAATGAATGGTTATATGCTTCTGAGCTTTACATTGGAACATGAATAGAAAAATCATTGTGGCTAGCTGGTTATATATTCATTGATTTTGTAAATCAAGTTTCATAGTTTTCACAAATGCACTTCAACTAGGAACCCTGCTTTGCTTTCTAGGTTTGTGACTGAAGCTATCTTGAACATATAAGAAAGTTGGCCAAAATGAAGTTCCCTTGGTAATAGAAATCATGTCTGTCTTGGTAAAGTTAATGTAACCAGTGATTGACGAACATTCACCATTTCACGTGTTTAAATTTACAATTTTCATGAGATTAGTAGTAGAATGAATAAATTGACAATTTGAAGGAGGGCTGCTATCTCTTCTCTTCATCTTCTTCTTCCCTTTTCTTTTTTGACTTTTAATTTCTTGTTTCTGTTTCTGTTTACCAAAATGGAGGCTTTACATGCATTGCTGGCCACTACGTTTAAATTCTTAAGATGAAGTCATCATGCTTGTAAACAGTTCTGCCACTGCCCTGTTTTCTATTTTGTCAATGAGTTCTGGGGGAACTGCATTTTCTTCCCTTCCTTTTTCTCTGAAAAATGGAAAAAGATAAATGAATTAGGCTTTACATTACCAACTAAATAAAGTAAAATGAAAACTTTTCCTATGGTGATTTTGGTAGTGTGATATTACTGTATTTTACTCGTATCAATTAACTCATCAAACATTTTAGGTTGGAGACCAAGTCTGTATTTTACTGCAGCATTTCAGTCAACCACCAAGCCTCATAGTGGGGAGGTTTCAAGATGTGAACACCCTCTTGAGATGGATAAAGACTCTGTTTTTGGGCTCTTAAGTATTATACCTACCATGAAAAGGTGAAATAGAACTAATTTATCATCAATACTTTGAATCCTATAATATTTTCAGTATACTAGTAGTGCAGATTAAGACAGCTGACATGTACCTTTTTCCCTTTCATCTCCACTTTTGTTGTGTGTCATCTCCTGAATAAGGGAAAGAGCTCAGTCTAAGGTGATATAGGTACAGTCAAAACTTAGGTACTAGACAAAAAGTTTCGGCTCTGCATATAAGAAATGGTGGTCACATATGGCAGACTTGGTTTCATGGACTATTAAATGAGCCAATTTGGAATAGCTGATATTCAAGCATGTTGTTCATGGAGTACCCTAATTTGTTCATAGCTTCTTTTGGAGTTTTTTCTGTGTTTGACCTACTTTGGATCTGATTTTGAAGATATCGAGTTATGTTATTTTATTATCTTGAGTGTTTAATCCATTAATTTATATGTGATGGCTTCTTTGTACATCCATATTTGACCTGGTTTATGAGTATTTTAATCTTAATTGCTTTCATTTATAACATGTTTAAGTGTTTGTTCCCGAAAACTATGATTACTTGAAATGATTCTATCTAAGAAAACTTCCATAGAGTGGCAATTACATGGAACACATAAGTGATCGATCCTCTTTTACCTGGGGTTTTTGTCAGAACCTTTTCTGCTTTTACTTCTACAATTTTCTGTTTCTTTATGATTTAGGCTAAAGATGGTTCCCTGATATAAATAGTGTCCTGAATAAGATATATGGTCTCAACTCTACAAGTTTATTTTCAAAGGTAAAGTTTTGGAACAAAACAAAATTGAGAGTTTTGTATTACCATTGTGAGATTATCATGATTCATGCCTCAGAAACATCAAAGCAAAACTCTAAAGCATTTGCTACCCCATATGAATTATGATGAAATTTTACTTGGTCAAGTTGACTTGTCTTATCATTTTATACTGAATTTCCTATTAATTATGAGCAATGGCACCAACACACTATCATGGGTGGAGCAGTAGACGCACCAAAATTATCCTAATAATTACCAATGCAAAGGATAATTATCTATTCTCACCATGAAATCGTTTTACGCATGATTCGGGATTGGATTTTAGCATGTAGGTTAGGCTCCAAAAAGCATATATAAGTTGCTTTCACTGCTTTTTCCTATTCAAACTTCTTTTATGGTGAAATGGCTATTTCACCAAGTTCCTTTTAGTGACTTGGCAGGTGAGAACAGGAGCCTCAGGTTTGCTTAGAATGCATCAATTCCATTTACTTCTTGTGTGGTACATATTCAATGAACTTCTCTACAAAGGTGGTGAAATATGCTAACATCTCTGCGATAAAACTTGTATTTCAAAGGGTGCTGAGATTTGAAACTTATCTGTTGTTGGGGGAATAGTTTGTATATGCTTTTCAGGGCCTTTGCTGATGAATCATTGCCTAAAAATAGCATGCATCATGCCTCAAAGGCAGGGGAAAAGCCCTGACTTTGAAGTTTTTGACCTGATAATCAGACCAGTGTATTTTGTTGGCAGGAACAGGGATAGTATAAAGTTAAATATAGCTATTCCCTTATTAAAATAAGGCGGTTATTCTCGTTAATGTTGTATAATGCCTAGCTACAAGCTTCCCCTGTTTAACCAGGTTTTAATTGCCATTTGAATGTAAAGATGACAAAATTAATGGAGTGTTTCACAAGAACATGGATCCAAGAGTGTTTTTTTGCTTATCAGCTGATTTTCATATATATATTACTGTGTTGACAAGCATATTGTTGCAGTATATTGATTTTATCGATATATATACTTCTTTTTTTTCTTTTTTGTAAGATGATCTACCTAGCTAAGAAGAGTGATTAGTTTAGTACATGTATATGCTAATTTACTAGTTTGCTTCAGCTATGCTTTCTAATACAGGCTTCCACCCTCTGCGGTCATCACCACCATCAGATTCAGATGTGTCCATTGCCTTAGTGCTTTCTTTACTTTGTATCTGAGAGACCATATCATGAACTGAAACTCCTTCCTTTTGAAGCAGCTCTTGCAACTCTTGCTTACTGATCACCAACTTAATCCTTACAACACCTGCAGGACTTCCTTGTTCGCCACTCACCTCCGGATCCGAAAACCTCACCTTCTTTTTCTTACTCTTTTGAGATGGTGATGGAATAGGTATAAGGTAATATAACTGTCCCCCAAGCAGCTTTGCATCTGGCCGAAGATGCTGCAAGCCTGAAAATGAATCCGACAGTGCATGACCAGAGAAGTCTGATAAGACTTGCTGAACTTTAATAGGTGCTTGATATTCAAGGATTTTTCCATCAGTTTTCATAACCTTGATTACCTTCTCTTCAAGAACTAAGCAATTCCCCATTGCTGTTGTGTTTGCAGCTAGCTTTAGAATACAAACAAATTACTTATCTGAAAGTTTGAGTTTCTCAGTGGAGAATGTTTGAAGTGCAAAGGTATTGTATTTAAAGAATATGCTTATGGCAAATGCCCTTATAAGTACAAATTATTACAGAAATGCCATCATCATTCTCTGGGAGGCTAGGCTGGGACCCATTTGTTGATTTTTGCTGGTGTGTAAGCTAGACTTGAAAGTCATTACTCAATCATTCCTTTCTTGCATCTTATAAAAAAACAAAAAAATTGACTCAAAAGAAATCTTTTGAGTTAAAATGGAGCAGACCAACTTGGTAAAGTTAAAGTAGGAGAAAAGCAATGTTAAATAATCATACATTAGGATGTGCATAGGCAAACAACTTGCTCTTTCCCCTTCCTTTTTTTTTCTGGTACTGCAACATGATAGTTACTCATTACTCTCTCTGTCATTCATTTCATATTATCATTTCATCATGAGTCGACTCATTGAGTTTGAGAAACTGTGTTTTTTGCATTTGCAGAGTAAGTGGATTGTGACCAGACCGCAAATTTTACACAAGATCAGATTGGATCCTGTAGGACCAGTATAACCAAAAAGTGTTTGACCATTGGTGCCCCATGGACGGGCCTCTGTCGTTGACTCCATATTTATGCAACATTGACTATTTTCCCTTGCAGCAATTTCATCATCAACATGCGTGTTGTAATCTTTCTCTCCTTTCATGAGGTCGGTAAATCCTGAAAGCGCCATTTTGTTCGCTTTTTATCTTATTTTCATCATGCTTATTTGCAATTTGCAAACTGCAAACTGCAATTTGATTACTGTCTTCAATTAATTTGCTATCATATTCTTGTGCTAAAAGATATAAAGTAGGATGTGTAGAAGAATTATAAGGACATCCCTTTCTGCACTTTGAAGATTGTGACTTTTTTTACTTGTGTTCATGCTGAATAAAAATGAATGAGTTTGAAGTAGTAGTTGATTTGAGAACTTAAAAATGAATTAAAGTTACAGGCATGAATTCCATAATATACCTAGCTAGTTATAACCATCATGAAAACTGTATCTAATATATTCATGTTCAGCAAACTCTTCTGTACGTAGCGCACCCAATCGGGGTATTTCTAGGTAACTTGAGCTTGAAGGTTTTCATTTCTAGTAAATTTCCATGTTTAGAGTTTAATGTCCATGTCAATCTTTGTCTCTAAATTCCACTTTGTGGTCATATAACTGATTTATGCAAGTTAATGAGTCCATCAAGTTGGCCGTATAAGGCAAGTGGTGGTCCAGCTAATATAAAAAAAAGTCCGCAGTTAGCTATCTCCAGCAGGCTGTAACTTTTAATTTTAGCCTCCTGGAAGAGGCTAGGTGATAGGATTCTAATGGCAGAATTGTAAGTCTTGGGGAAAATTTTGGTTTCTTTTAATTTGTTTGGAGGGAAGGGGAATGAAAATGATTGAGACCCACTTGCGATAAGATTATGAGATTATGGAGAATGGAGAGAGTATGGAGAAAAAAAGGTTATTTGGTTAGTGGTGAATGATGTTGTCAACACGCATGCTATGCCAAAGGATTATTGGAGTAATTCTTTAAGTAGTGGGGAGTAGAAAAATGAAAACCTCTTTTGGAAATTTCATGGCAGATACAAATAAATTAAAGCACTAAAAACTGGGGAGGGCAGTCCTTCAAACTTTTTTCCCTTTTTGGGAGGTGAAATCAGCCTAGAGGGACAATCACTAGTGACTTAACCAAGGGGGCATCCCTGCCACTAGTAGCCGGTAACTGTTTTGGGTTTTCACATTGGAGTTCTCTTTAAAATGGAAGTGAAAGTATGACAGAAACTACATAGAATTGAAAGTCAAGTGAGAAATCCATAATAAGTAAGAAAATAATTAACTTGCAGAAGAAGAAATAAAAAGAAGAAGCATAATTATTGTGTACTGATATATATTGTTTTGCTGCACTAAATTTATACAGAAAGGCCGTACAATATCTTGATTTTTTTCATTAGAAAGTGGGATTTTTTTCATTTTTGTATGTTATCTCCATCAGTTGCAGCTAATTGCCAATAAAGAAAAAATTAGTGTGGCCTTACCAATACTATAGATAATGACAATGTTTTGGTATACAGAAAAAAGCTCAAGATTTTTCTGGTTTTTCAATGGGAAAAGTTCATCCCAATCAAGATTAGTGGCAACAGATCATTTGCTGCTGGTTTTGATGCTTGTACCACTATGATGAACAAAAGATTTTTCAAGGCCAAAAGAGATACTACAAAAATATCTTAGTTCCTTTTGCCTGTTGCTTTAAGGATATTTAATCCATTTTAAGGTTAAAGTGCTCTGCCTCAAAGGGGTTTTCTTTTTTGTCATTTTGGGTTTTAGGGTCTCATCAGGATTTAAAATGGTGTCATTAACTATGTCAGCCTGATGAGTATATACTTAAGCTGAAAGAGACCCCATTTTTAAAGAGTGCTTTTATTTTTTGAGATAATGATGGCAAATTTGCCCATTTTTTAAAGGCATAAAGATAAAGGCATGGAATTTAAGGTTGTGTCTGATATGTATGTCATGAGAGACATATAGAAACTGAAATTATGTCAGCCTGATGAATGATTATGCTCATCTGCTATATTTTTTAAAATGGATTAAAAGAAAGAATTCCATTATTTAAAGACATTTGCTTAGAATTTTCAGACAAGGAAAGTTTGATAAACAATCATGGCAAAGCAGCAGCCCCATGGAAGCAAATCTTTTTTTGTTCTTTATAGATGAGTTTTTTCTTCATTATATTATAATAATGGGTTGCATGCTTCCTGCACTTTCATGAAAGTTACATTACATGGCTTTTGTTTTTTTTTTTAACATGAATTATTAATGTTATCAATGTCTTTTGTCTTTGTTTTCTCAGTTAATTAGTTATATTTGGCTTATTGCTGTCTGGATTTTACATTATATTTCCTTTCTGAAAGAAGTAAGATTCGTTTTTGAAGTGAAGAATTCAGCTATTCACGCATGAATTATAAAGTCTTTACAAAAATGGAAAAACAAACCCTGTTTTCATATCAGACAAATATTCTTTTCTCATTCATCTTTTCTGGTAAAAAGTCTCAATAACTTCCATCACCAGTCACCACAAATGAATCTGATGGAATTAGCTTTTGATTTTTCCTGCAATATCATGTAGCCTGCAACTTTTTTTGTTGTGGGGGTTCTAGATATGGTCCAGGGAGGGCACCATGGTTGGCTGACATGGCTCATGAGATTTTGACACTTGGCTCTCAATGGTTCAACGGCACCGCCAAAGTGAATTCACTTTTACTTAATTTAAGCCAAAAAGTAAATTAATTACTCCATTGTTGACTGAGAATCATTTCAATGACCAGTTTTATTAAGTTCTTCTTGAAACCTTTTCAGCTTAATTAACCTACCATATTTGTTGTTTATGCTACGTGGACTTTGTGTATAGCCGACACGTGGAGGTACGTAAAGTGATGTCCTTTCATATATGTTGTTGGAATTCAATTCTTCTTGCATTAACCAATTAATATATAGTTGATGTGTTCTTGAAGATTTTGGGGAGATTATGCAGGAAAATGTATAACTTGAGGAATAATTTATTATTGGATTTGTGGTTCAAAGTCTTGAACGTTCATGATTGAGAAGTAGAAAATGTATTCTCTTGTCTAAGAGTTTTCTTTCGGCCAAGTCTAGAGAAATTTACGAAAGTCTTTACATGGAAGGAAGATAATGTCTGGATTAGAAATTCATTTCAAACTTGTATATTTGTTGAATGTATATGTATATCTTGTTTTGGACTACATTGGATGAAGCTTTACCGGACGACATACATTGAAAGGAAATTAACAAATGAATTTGTATCAAAACTTTGATCCTTAATTATAATGACACTTGTTATTATCATCATCATTAGGTTAAAAAAAACTGGCAAGAAAACTTTTCGAATTTATATATCACCTTTTATACCGTGGTAAACTTAAACTCCAATCACAACTCCGTGCCAAGGCACATAGCAAAGCATTCCACTTAACAGAGTTCACCGGCTTTGTTGGGCCTGTTAAATCATAGATGGGACTTGAGTTCCATCTTGTTTCATGCAGGCCTTTTCAGCAGTCCAAACAAAACCGAACGAATAGAATTTGCTGCTGGGCCTGTGCTTATATATATGGACGTGGATCTTACTATTCATTGTTTCTTCTTATATTACAATTTACAACTATACCAAGAAGTGGTTTGACACTTGTTCCGCTTAAACAAGATCTCGAGATTGAGTCCCTAAGCTAAGGAGACATCCCAGTGGTTAAAACTTGAGACTTCTTATAAGAGGTCTTGAGTTCGAGTCCTGGGATGGGTGGGGTGGGATTTGGGATGAAAGAGGACAACCTCCTATTGTGTAACTCATTTTTAATTATCATTGTTCATGAGTAGAAAAAAAAAATTCGAGATGGAATCTTGTAAATGGAAAAAATCATTATTGTGAGAGTTTTATCCTCATGATGGATTGACTCCGCTCAAACAAGATTAGACTATATGTACGTAAAGCTTTGTTACCTTATCATTATTACTTTTTTGTCAAGGAGAAACTGCAACCAAATAATCTTCCAAAAGGATATTGCAAGAATCCAACGTGATGTGAGACCGCAAGAGTGACCTTTTTCCAACATGATTTTCAGAAAATTTTTGGAATTAACTACCAAACAATATTACCTAGCCTTATAGCATTTTCCACGTTGCCATAAAAGGTTTAGCAGGGTTTGGACCATGAAAGCTACTAGCTAGTACTAGTAGTTAAGCATCGAGGAATCTTTGATTTTTAACATAGATATATATTTAATAAGCTCCTAAACTATTCTAAAGTTAATATAGAAAAAATGTCTTCCCACAATTCCATTTGTATTCAAATAAATCTTAAATTGTTTACATGCATGGATGAAATCATGAAAAGATACCATGTGAATGATGTGATGCATGTGACTTTAACTGTAAGTTGTTAAGCACATATGGTTGGTTCGTTCGTCATCTTCATTCATGACAATAACATGATTTCAAAACGTGTTGGAATTGCCTTCTGCTAATTGCCTTATTGGTACAATTATGTCTTAAGAGTGTTTTTTTTTTCATTCAACTATAATTTCATCATGTAAAAGTAGCTACTCCAAAACCTCATATAGACAAAACATGTAAGCTAGCCACAAGTAAAAGGAGGGCATAATGACAAAAATAGCATTTTTCTATGAACAAAGGAAAACATAAACATCAAAGAGTTCTCCAAGCATCTGATTCTAACACAAGCACAAAGTCGACAATGGACTCTAAAACACTTCAAATCTCTACTCGTATCTGACATTCCCACTTAGCAAGTGCATCTTCACATAAGTTTAGAAATAGCATATTTTGCCACATAAAAGCTTATTTCAATAGGTAAAGGATAATGTATGAGGAAAATTATCTTATCCATCCTTAGTAGAGTTTAGCAGTATGAAAAAAATTATCTTATCCACCATTAATAGAATTTAGCAGACTGTATGTGTGGCTCTTAAGGTTTAATTAATTTTGAAATGGAATAATTATCAATATTTTAACCAATTTGTGGAATCCAAAAACTTCGTACCAAATAATAACTCAAATTGTAATAGTATTTTAGCCCAAATAAATCAAGGGCTCATGCGGACAAGGGTCTCCATAGAATTGGCTAAAACCAGAAGGCCCAAGGCCCAAAAATTAAAAAATCTTCCTCGAGACAAATGAGGAAAGGAAAAAAGCTATGTCTTGTCAAACTGTTTGTCCCAACTTCTAGTACTAATTTTTAAACAAGACAACTACAACTTTCACAACCACCAGTTTCCCAAACCCGAACTTACATTGTAACGACTCTCTGTCCCAGTGTCTCAGTTCTCTTCTCTTCTGTTTTGTTCTCTTACACAAAAATCTCAAAGCAATGGTGGGAATGGGAGTCGTTAACATCCCCAAGCTCCCGCTTTTCTCGCCGGTTTCCTTGCGTAAACCGTCAAGACCCTCCCTTTCCATCAAAGCCTCTTCAGAATCCTCAAATTCCCAAACCTCTCCTGCTTCTACAAGCATTAAGGAAGAGCAAAAACCAACCCTTGATTCTTCTTCTTCAACAGCAACAACATTTGCTGCTCCTCCAAACTTCAAGGCACCGGAGCCCAAGGCGTTTTCTGTCAGACCAGATCAGACTTTGGATATCCTTGGGGCTTCTCTTGCCTTGTTCTTTCGCGTGGGAACTGGTGTTTTTGTTAATGGGTATGAACTCTTGATTTTCCTTTTCCTTTACTTGTTTGTTATGAGAAAATTGAAGGTGTTTGATGATATGTTGAAATGAAATGATAGTTATGTGGGAAGTGAGATGAGGTTGAATTAGAATATTTATTTTTTGGTACTGGAGCTCTGATGTCACATTGAACTTGTAAATGGAAGCTAAAGTAGTTTAGTATGCTTTGACAAACTAAAGCATGAACATTATCAGATTGAGTTTTAGAAAGTATGAAGATCAAATTGAATCATTTAACTGGATAATTTGGTTGTCTACACATTTGTAATTACAATTACTGTTCATTAGCAAAATGTTCATTATGATACACTCCATTCCTAATTATGGGAATAGGCTATATTTGTGGTAATTGACTTGAGTCTTGGTAATGAATGACTTTGGAAATTGTAGTCTTCTAATAATCTGTACCTTTTATTGTCATGTGGCAGCTATTCCTCATCTGTTGTTTCTGAAAATGAAATCCCACCTGGCCAATATTGTTTACAAGTAGGAGGTAATCTGTTTCATTTTCATTTTTCTCTGCACCATTTTGTTAAATATCTAATGCCGTCGTAGATTCTGGTAAAATATTGAAGCAAAAGTATTTACTCTTAGTTGAGTCTTTATTTTTGTCTAAATGTTATTCATTTGAATTTTGACAAAATTTATAGTTAAAACTTAAATGTTGAAGGGAGAGTTGTATTTGACAGGCAATAAGGTGAAAGAGACTGCAAAGATTGGCCCTCGTCCAGAAAAGCCTATTGAGATATATGAGTTTGAAAGGTACTCAGATTTCAAATATTATTCTTTTGCCCCTGTTTGATGCTTGTGCGAGTTGTTGGCTTTCATTATCCCTCAATGTGTAGTTTTAAATTCTTTACCCTATGTTATGCTCTGTAGTTTTAAATGTTTCAATTTTGATGAAGGAAGATTGACACTGCTTCTTTTTTACCCCCTCTTTTCCTTAAAATTATGGAAATTGGCGGACCACATACAATACCAGTTGTCCATTTTGTCGAAAGGTAATACTTAATCTGTTGACACTTTTTACTTCCATCACATTCAAGAATTAAATTTTCGTGTTCCTATTATAAAGATAAATACAATGGAGCAAATGTCCCATTGGACAATGTCTTGCACTACTAGGCATTCCATGTTGTCATGGAAAATACCAACTTTAATCTATCTCCTGGATAAAGTGTTACTTTGAAATCATATTCCATGAACATTTTAATGTGTTAGACTGACATTTTAATCCATATGCAGGTTAGGGAAATTGTTGCATATTTGGATATTGATGTTCTCTTTTATCCTTGCCCAAGAAATGGTCCAAATTTTCGTCCCAAGGCTGCTCAGTTGGGTGGAAAGCAGCAGTTCCCCTACATGGTTAGATATTATTTCTTTCCTTGGTCCACAACTTCATACTTTGTTAATCCTTAACCCCAACTTTTCGCCTTGCTTTGGTTCTTGAGATTTGTACTTTTCTTCATAGTAAATTAACCTTTGATTTGATATTAAATAGAGTGATGTCAAGTTGGAGTTCAGCTCAAAAATTGGTTTCTGGTTTCAGGTGGATCCAAATACAGGAGTTGCTATGTATGAATCAGATGAAATTATAAAGTATCTTGTTGACAAATATGGTACATATGATTACATCAGCATAGTACTATTATTATTTTTCTTCAATATGCTGTTTGTCTTAATTTACAGATCATATTTGTGGAAATATCAACACTAGCATATATATTGTCCTTTTATAAGTTTCCAGAAACTCTGTTTGCTTAGTTTTCTAGATTAAGAGCAGCCTATTTAACCTGTCTTTATCACTACCTTTAGGCTGATGCATATAGAAGTTAAAATACCTCAAAATTTTCAACTTATGTCTTTGTTTCTTATGTACTTAGTTTGCTATAGTCACCTACTCATCCACTTTGTTTCTCTTTTTTTAGGTGATGGAAGTACTCCTCTCATGCTAAAACTTGGTCTACTGACGGTTGGGAATTTGTTTTGATAATAATTGTTCCTTTTTTATGAAATAATATGTTGGCAGCTATCTTTAGAAAAATCTTAACATTTTCTAGTATTGCAGACATTGACTGCAGGCTTTGCCTTGATTGGTCGCATGGGAAGGGTACGATAGACATGAAATGCTTTTTTTCATCTTTTCTCTTTTTATACACCATTGACATGATTATTTGCCAAACGAATTGTACATAAATTTACTCGCTCGAAGCTCCATAAATCCTATCATGTTTTCTGCAGGGAAGTTCCTACACTCCATCAAAAATGCCTCCCAAGCCACTTGAAATATGGGCATATGAGGTTAGTAGAGCATTAAAAGTTTTAAGATATTTATGTTATCAGCAGTTCATATTCCTTCTGCAAAAATGAAAGTTAGCCATCATCACCCAACGATACACACGTAAAAATTGCTATGGTTTAAATATATATGCATATTAGTTTTGACTCTAAAAGTGTTATTATCCTCCCTTTTAGGGCTCCCCATTCTGTAAGATTGTTCGAGAAGTGCTTGTGGAATTAGAGTTGCCACACATTCAGCGCAGGTGAAGTCTAAATTATCAATCTAACTTGATTTGGTCAATTTGAATAAGCATCCTCTTCCCTCATATGTTATACATGAAAATTCAACTATATTAATTTACATACACTCTCCAGTAATTTCAGGGTTTACATGTTTAAAGCATGTATTTAATTAATGCTTCGGTTAAGAAAAAGTCCATACGAATGCAAAATATTCATGGTTATGGTTTCACACCCGTCTTTGTAAAGAATTGAGAAACCTCGAACCTTTTTATACTTGCATATTCACTAAAAGGTTGTGACTAAGGTAAATACATCAAGGCATGAATTATCTACTAGGTTTTCCTGCATCCAAAGCATTTGCAGTATTTGAAATCGTTTCGATTGTGGAAATCATTACTCTTGTTAGGATCTCATAGATTGGTGTGCCTTAATATGTCTTCATTTATGCATTCAAGGGTTGCACGAAGACATACTACTGAGACCATATTTAGTATTTACTAATTCTTCTTCTCTCCTCTATCAGTTGTGCGCGAGGAAGCCCTAAACGACAGATTCTCTATGAGAGAGTTGGACATTTTCAGGTATAACACTACTACTTTTCTTAACAAGTCTCCACATCTATAAACTTCAGTCTTATTTGCTTCACAATTCGGCACACTTGTTAAGTCGTTATGTTCTAATGTGAATGGTTGACAGGTACCTTATTTAGAAGATCCAAATACTGGAGTGCAAATGTTTGAAAGTGCAGAAATAGTTGAGTACTTAAAAGCTACCTATGCTCAATAAGTAATCAAAGGAGGTTTGTGTTATAAATATTCCTAGATTCTTTTTTCCCCCTTTAAGAACCACCACATGTTTATATGGAAACAGTACAGCAGATTTAGATGTATACCACCATTTGGGCTTTTGGGTAGCAATCTTTAGGTTCACATGCTATGTTGTCTTGCTCCCTCTTGTTACCAAGGAAAAGAATTAGCTATGTACCCTTATATATATGTTACTTATAAATGAAAAAGTGTTACATTATTGCACTGAATATGGTACACAAATGAGCTTGCATAACATTATGCAGTGTCCTGTTTGTTTTCAGGGAAGGGAACCAGGAAAAATGTCCAAGTGGGGCCAAATTAAACTTGAATTTAAAATAGATGGAAAGAAGAGAATACAATAATATGAAGAAATACTATGCTAATACTATTATTAGTATAGAAAAATTAGGTGCTTTTGATTTAATAGATGGAATGAAAGTTTTATTTTGAATAACATTGATACCATTTTCTAGGCTCTTCCTAATATCAAAATAAGACATCTTTAAATTAGAAATAATCCCCTCCTTTAGAAGAAAAAGATAATGCAATAATATGATCAACATATGGTCCTTACATTGTGGGGGCAAAAGTATATCCCATATGATATGTTGACCACTTAACCACTTTAATGAAGAATCCTTATCTCTGCTTTTGAAGTTGTGATGAAAAGAGTTGTCAAGCTAACAATTGGAGGCTTCAATTACTCTTCAACATTATATGTGGCATAGCAATCCAAGTGTCACTTGTCCATTGATGAGCCATTTTCATTGTCTCTGTCTCATCTTCCATACCATTGAATTGAGAGCTTCTCTTAATGCATTGGGGGCTTTGGGAAATGGAATCTGATCCTGAAAGCTTTTAAAGCAGAAGCCATTTTTATTAAAAACTAGACCAAAACTTTTGGCATATCTAAATCTCAAGGCCTTTACATATCCTGTCCCCTTTCAGCTTCTTTCTTTCTGTTCCATGTTCCATCTTAATCATGTAGCCTGGAGTCAGAGATTAATCCAATTGCAAACTAAATTAGACACCCAATCCATCTTCCCCCCAATTAATTTGATGCAATGCAAGCTTCTCATTTTCATTTTTTTTAATTGTTTGTCTTTGTAAACTCCTTTTCTATACAACTTAATTCTAATGTTTTACTATATTTTATTACCCTTGATTGAATCATGTGATCTTTTAGTAGCTGATATAATATTCATTCCCTATCCTACTGTGACAATGGCTGATTAGCCCTTTTAAATTCAGACAAAATTCTTTTAAGTCCACTTGTGAAATCTCAATTTGGGCAGTTTTTTTTTGTTTGGCTTTGTTCTTTATAACAGCAAAATGTTTGTCTTTTTTAGTGTCTATTTTCAACTTTGATCAAGTGAATTAATCCTGCCTTTTCAGTTTAAGAACAGACCAGTGTTTATTTAATAAATTGTTTGTTCTGTAATTAGCTGCAGCCTGCAGCTACTCAGGGAATGCAAAATCACATGCAAGTAGGTTTTGAGCTTTTCTACTTGAGCATGTTTCTTGACTATCCCTAAGTTCTCCTTTGGAAAAAATAAATAAAAATCTTAACCCTAAGTTTGTATAATATAATGGTGGGTTCCATCCACTTGGAATTAAACCATGGATATACCAGGGGAAGGTAGTATTTGGCTGTTTGGACTTTGGCTCCCCAGAAAACAACCAGAAGAAGGTGAGGCAGAGAGTTTTTGGTGACTTAATGACTGATGGGAAAATTGGAATATACTATCTCTTTAAATTTGGCCCATAACTTTTCCACCTTCAATAGTACCTTTCCATAGCCACTTAGCCTTGGTTTTTTGATGCTTCCTTTTCCAAGGACCAATTTCATTTTTATGCCTTGAGTTGAGACCTGAGGCTGGTATATGTTGTTGTGGTGGGGATGGAACTGCAATTTTAAACGGCTCTCCAACTATAGAAATTCAAATTATTGCTATGATTTTGAGACCAAACTTGGTGTTTAATCCATTAACTTACTGTTGTTAGCAAGTGTTTGGCAAATATTTTAATTATGGTGCTTGATAGGTAGAATCTTTTTACAAAGACAATGACCCTTTCTTGCTAGAAGTAGGGTAACGTGAATCATGTGGTTATTTACTTCTAATTTTTAATAACTTTTGAAATACGGATTAAAGCATTTGCATTGAGACTATGGTATTGGTTCTTTGAATGATTTGAAGAGCGCCCATTTCTCATGTCAACTTGATGCATTTAAGATTTTACTTTTGGAGCTTTCTACATAATGATTAGACCGGTTGATTAGGAGATAACCTAAACGATGCAGGTTAAAATTTATAGTAATCATTTTTCCTTTAAAAATTAAAATGTTGCATTGAATGGATTTTAGAATGAAGTAAACCATTATAAAACTTGTAATGATCAATCAAAACAAGCACAATTCATTAACTCTTTATGATTAGAATATTTTGTGATACGTCCAACTTTTCCTCTTAAAACAAAAAAGCAACCTTCCTTCTGAGCAACCAAAATTCTAGTAGTATACAATGAAAATGATAGGCCTTCACCACCTTTCGGCTTTCCAACAATTATCAAAAGATTTTCGTATTAATCTGCCTTCCTCCACAAAATCATAAGATTTGTGGTCAGAATTTATGTCAACCCTTTAGACCTTCTGCACTAACTCAATAGTACTGCCAATAATTTCCCATTTGTGTTCTAAGAGAATGGTTATTGGTTAATTAATTATAATGAATTAATCATGGAAAGGCCTCCAAATACTTTAATCCTTAATTTAAAACATTTTTTAAAGACAAAAACAGAAAGAAGTTGATCTGATTCTGCCATCCCACTTTAACCCCCGTGAACATATTCCATGAAGCATATTGGTTTGTTTGAACCTGACAAATCATTATTCTTTTTTTTTTCACCTTTTTCATCCCATTTCTGATTTCTCAAAAAAAAAATCTCAAACTTATATTATGATTAAGATTGGACCCTCCATTTTAATCACCAATGGTGTGGCAATGCAATCTTAACAATGCAAAAAAAGTTGATAACAAACAAGATTCAACTAAAGCAATAATTTAAGGTTTGACTTGATTAGTTATTGTTATTAACAGAAGCTGACAGTAGGAGATTACCACTAACTAGTTACATGTATAAATAGACAAAGACTTATCAAAAATGCAGGGCAACCCAAATTTCTCTGAAACCCTCTTTCTATATTTAGCAGAAAGAAACAGTCTTAACCCCAAATTTGAGGAGGCATGTAACCAACCAGAACCATAGCCACACAAGTTTAAGCCATAAAAACACATAGAACCCTTGTTCATTTTTCTACTCTTCTATCAAAGTTTCAAGGTGAAGAAAGTTGTCCCTCTTGTTTAATGTTATAAATGGCAACTCGAATCTGCTTCTGCATCTTTGCTTTAAGTTTGCTTCTTGCCATTGCTTCTGCTTATGATGGACATGATCATGGTATGATAATAACAATGTTCTTGTTATGATTTTCATATGTTTTTTTTTATTGTCCCTAACTCCTTTCTTGATTCTGTGTTTTGGGTTTTTTTTTTTTTAGCATTTGAGTTTGGTTACTCAGGGAGCCATGGTCCTGATAAGTGGGGGAATTTGGATCCAGCATTCTCAGCATGTGCATCTGGGAAAAAGCAGTCTCCTATTAACATTCAAAAGAATATGACTTCTCTAAACAAATCCTTGAAACCCATTGTCAGGAATTATAAACCTGCAAATGCTACCCTTATTAACAATGGCTTCAATATTGGGGTTAGTTTTTTTGTTTTTTTTTTTTGCGAAATTTGCATGTTATGATCACAATAAATATTCCATTATCTCGTATTTGTTATTATAAGATTGGTATGTATAATTGAATTGCTGGTTTTGATGAACTTGGATTGCAGGTACGTTTTGAGGAGTATGTTGGAAATATATCTATTGATAGCAAAAACTATTCGCTCAAGCAAATGCACTGGCATTTACCTTCCGAGCACCATCTTAATGGAGAACAGTATGATCCTTGTCTTCTCTCTCTCTTTTGTTTTTTTCCTGTTTAGAGCATATACCTATATGGATCCGTTGGAATGGTCCACGTCTAATCCTATTCAAGATGTTTCGGTCCATTACGGGAATAAAACTCTTCCGAAGATGAGTTGTTTCCTATACAAGATTCTTACTCAAACCTTACATGAAAGTAACAAATACCAAACGGCTTAATGCACTTTTTGCTTCCTGAATTTGTACAATTTTGATGTTTTATCCTATGAATTTACAATTTGGACCCATTTTAGTCCCTATTAGATGGAATTGTTGATGTGGCAATCAGCATCTTGGTTCGACGTGGCCATGTCACATGGTATTTTGGTCTGACGTGGTATTGCCACGTCAGCAATCTCGTTTGAGAGAGATTAAAATGGCTTCAAATTGCAAAGTTTAGTGTACAAAATATCCAAAATTAAACTTTATAGTACAAAACGTCAAAATTGTAGTACAAATTTATGTGACAAAAAGGGCTTTAATCGAATACCGAAACATTTGAACCGACGGGTAGTCAGTTCTTTGTCTGTGTCATTGTGTGAATATTAATTGGAGTAGTCCAATTCTGTTTTGGGCCTTAAAAGTCATAATTCATCAAGGAGTTGGAGCCCAATTCACTTTAATAATGGGCTATTTTCCCCTACCCAACAAGGGCCTAACTTATTCAAAACATTGCTCACCCTCAAATTTTGTTCAAACCACTTGAATGAAAATGTTCCAAATCCAATCACCAGTTTAGTCTAATCCTGACAAAATTGATTTGATCATGACTCATTTTAAAAGATCTTTGACCGAATTCTTGCCCCTTCCTGGTTGATTGAAGTTTAATTAGATGGTGACACTTTTCATTAATTGCTACAGATTTGCAGCTGAGCTTCATTTGGTGCACAAGGGTGGAGATGGCAGCCTTGCAGTTGTAGCAATCCTCTTCAAAGAAGAAGATGCAGATCCTTTAGTCTCTAAGGTAACCTTTCCCCATCACATCCCCCAACTCTTTGCTCTTCTTTTTGAAGTTTGTAATCTTCTTTAGCATTTAGTACTTGCAACTTTAAAATAAGTCCCATCTGACGTGGCTCGACTCTGAATAGTCTCGGGACCCAATGTAAAACATGTTGTGGGTAATGGACAGGGGGTATTAATTAATTAAATATATGTTGTGGAATTTATGATGATTTTCAGATGCAAGAAGGATTGAAAGAATTGGCTAAGGATACATGCAAAGCAGAAGAAGATTCTGTAATTGCCCTTGGTACCTTGGACACCAAGCAATTGAATAAAAGTAGCCGCAAGTACTACAGATATGTTGGTTCCCTTACAACTCCTCCATGCTCCGAGACTGTTACATGGACAATCCTTGGAAAGGTATGTTCTTAATTATTACAAATCCCATATATAGTTTCTGTTTCTTGTTAGGGTTTTCTGATAAACTGAAAATTGGTAATAAAATTTTGCAGGTGAGATCGATTTCGAAAGAGCAGATAGCCCTTCTGCAAACTCCAGTGAAAGCAGATTGCAAGAAAAATGCAAGGCCTTGTCAGCCATTGAATGGCCGAAAGATTGAGCTGTATGATGAAGCTAAGGACGCCTAAACATTTTAAACTTTTTAACCATGATCAATGAAAGGAGAAAAATTATGTTGAGATTTATGAGCTTTTCTGTAAACTTCTGGTTACAAAGAGAACATCATTGTTTTATCATGTTATATGGAATTTAGAGATATTGAGCCTTGCAATATAGAATTTTCTCCTTCTATGATAGATGATCATGATATATATAAAATTAGACAAAGAAATTTGCTTTCTTCTGTTCATTCTCATCAAATTTACCACTGAATTATCATATATCAGCTGTCTATATATTGGATTTTTCCCCGAATTTTCCGGCTTGAAATTAGGCACTTGTCTTGCTTTTGTCCACACTTCTAAGTAAGACAATGCAGCTCCAATCTCAATCATTAACTACTAAACCTTATAAAACACATGGAGCCAAGGGAAAGAAAAGTAAGAATAGTATTCACTAGTATATACTACATCTTTTTCAACTTAAAATTGATGGAGCCATAAATAAGTGTGGCATACACGAACACGAGTATTTGACTCAATATATATATTCTCTACTCGAAGATCTTAATTATGTTCTTGTATGGTTGTATACAAGTTTAGGAATAGAGAAAGTTGTCATAATTTCAAGGTCAGGACAAATCGTTAATTCTTTTAGGTATTAATTTTTTTTATAGAGCTTTTCGATCTTATATATTACCAACAAAAAGACTCGAATCGGGTGTCTTATCTCAAATTCAATCCCTTACCATTTTAATAATGTTGAACCCTTTGTTTTCCCATATATGGAAAACACATAAAAACCTAACTTGGTATAAGAAAATTAGCAAACCCTAATTTGTTTGATCAATAAATTTGGTTTGACTCAATGTTAGCAAATGCAAATTCAATGATAAATGTGAAGTATTGCAGCTATTAATTAACATAAAATGGAAGGTAATAGTCATTTTCAAACTTAAATAAAAATTTAAAAAAAAATGAGACTATAAGACACTGAAACAGTCAAGATTCTAAACAATTTACCTAATACTACCATCCACCTTAGCAGTTATTCAATAATGTCAAGTTGTCAAACAATTCCCAAACAGAGACTTCTTATTATTATAGCTTAAACAATGACCCCAACCCCCAACAAAGACGAAATTAAAACCAAAACTTCCAATTTCAAATACTCGTGATTATGATCATGAACAGGACTTCCTAATCAAGAAAAGAATATTTAAATTTCAAACAGAGAAGGCAAGGAATTTTGACCCACCATTTGGGCAAGTAATCTTCAAAAAATTTGGATGATGATGCAATCAAAACAAAATTAATACTAAAACTTTAGGCAGTTCACCCAATCTCCTTAATTAAATTAGCTAAGCATTTATCAACATCAACCAAAGCTTCTTTTTTTTGTAATCTTTTTAGCTGTTATGTTAGCCTTTTCACTAAACAAAAAGTGATTCATCCAACCCATCAAAAAGGGTTGTTTAAAGTTAATCAATGTTTCTTTCATGAATTTCCTAAAATCATGCTTTCTTGTTTCATAAAGTTTAATCAATTAACAATTTTTTCCTAAGGTAATTATGCTTGGATTTTAAGGTAAATTATGCAAAAGAATCATAGTCATATGAATCTTACATTTTTCTAAATTTTTATTAAAATAACAACAGAATTTACAATCTGTGCACTCCAAAATCACTCATATCTACAAAACACCTTATATCAAGTAAAAATGAAAATTAAAAAAAAACAAAAACAGACGTGGAAATTGGAAAAATTGTGATTTTTCTATTTCTTTCAAGCAAGTTTTTTACCTTTCCCAAACCGTTAATCATCATGCCATGTCACCACGAAGAAAATTGTAAGCACAGTTTTGGCGGGACCCACAAGTTACCCAACCACGACCGCAGACCAACCCACGCGTTCAGATATGGCCCATCAAAATACTACGCTTTCGCTTTTCTTTCTCCCACGGTTCAGATTAACGGCTCCGATCTCCTACCAGAAGCGAACCGCTTCATTCCCCCTAAACCGACCGGTTCAGCAACCGGTTTATCCTCCGCAATTTCTTGCGCTATCGCTATCGCGTCACGATCATCTGGCGGCAAACGCATCCTAATGTCGCTGTTCCTAGGCGGCGACGGCGCTACCGGAAGAGCGTGTTGATCACGTGCCTTCCCACTGGACCCGAAGATAGCACGAAAACTGGAAAAGAAACCACTTCTTTTTCTCGTCGTTTTCTCTTTAATTGTTTCTACCTCGGACGGCTTTTGGCGGTTCTTTTTCAGTCGCCGATTACGGTCCCGCCTCGATCTCACTCTTCCCATACATGAAACTTTAGGTGAAGACGGTTCAACGAGTGGAGGATCCGATTTAACCGAACCAGACCGTTTAGGAAACAATCTAGTATTTCCAGGCTTACAATTCTTCCTGTTCTTGGAATCAACAAAGCAAGATTTCTGCGGTTTCGGTAATCCGATGATGGAAGCTTTCGATTTCCTCAAAGAAAAGCGTTGAGAGTTGTTGTTTGAGTTGATATTAGGATTTAGATTCGTAGAGTTCGAAACAGAGTTTCCTTTCTGCGAATCTTTCCGTTCGTAAAAAGCGTTGCGATCGAACCAGTCGAGCTCTGCATCTTTGGACAACCAGAAAGATTCAGGCGGGAAATCCGGCGGGATTTCTTCTTCAACAGGTGCTGCCGTCGTCTGGAGGCGGTTGTTGGCATCGGCATCGGTGGTTGCTAAAGTCTCGCAGACGATCTTGTTGTCGCAAGAGCCGCCGGCGCAGGCAGAAACAAGGGTTTCTAAATTGCCCTGTGGCATTATACGAACAAAGAAAACAAGTTAATTGTAGTAGACAGATTAGAGAGAGAAAGTTTTTGAAAGAGGAAGGTAGATTTAAGAGGATTTATATAAAAAGGAAGAAATTTTATTTTGATTGTGGAAAAATGGAGAGAGAGAAGAATTGATTTTTGGAGGGAGAGTTTCAACGTTGTTGACTAATGCTCGTTTTTCTTAATTACTTGTTGGTGGTGGGTTCTTTTAATTTAAGTAAAACAACTTTTCTTTTGTTTTGTTTTTTTTTTAATTTAATTTAATTATTTACATTTAATTGAGTTAATTAAAAATTCAAAAAAATAAAAATTGAATTCCAATTACAAAGATGTTGATGTTTTTAGCATCGAGGAACACATTTTCTCCTTTATTTGTACTATATACTAAAAATAAAAGTGTAATAATCAATCATATTCATATCTTATTATCTTTATTTATCAAATAAAAAAAACACACTTGCATTAATTTCCTGTCTCAATAAAAAAAATACTCAAAAAAATTTAAAAGGAAAACATTACACTTAAATGTAATCTAATTTTACTGATATATATGCATCGAGAAAAGAGAATTAAACCTACTATTAATTTTATGAGCAAGGTCTTCATTGAGCGCCATATGGCATTGGGTCTCTTTCACAAATGTCAATAGTTAATTTTCTAATGTTTTGTGTATTATATTTATATTAATTTAGTTTGGAAAAATTAAAAGACATTCATCCCATTTCCTATATAAAATAAAATATCAAATAATTATAAATTTGTTATGAAAAAAAAAAATGTATGTTGTGGATGTCTATGAATCTAATTAAGACAAGGATAATATTGATGATTTGGTTCATTAATACACATATGTACTAAGTTCATCCCCTTATATTTATAGTGATATATCTATGTGCCTATAAATATGCCACTTATTTGTTATGGAATAAGAAGAATAAGAACAATTTCTCCCCTTCTTCATATTTTCTTCTTCTCCATATTATATTGTCTCTCTCCATACTTCAATTCTCTACTCTCTTATTTTTGTTTTGTTATCATTTCACAACAAAATTTCATTTCTTAACTGAATTTTCTTAAAATAATTTATAAAATAAAACAGCCGCACGCGAAGCACGGGCGGGAAGTTCTACTTTAAATTAATTCTTTGCTTTTCTATTTGAAGAAAGAATATATTAGATATATGAAATATGCATATGAATTGACTATAATGAAATCAAATTAATTTTTTTTTTCAAAATAAAGATAATGATTTTTATGGGTTTACAGTATATTAATTGGTCGTGTTGTATATATATGCTAAGAATCCTTGATGATTTGCTTGGGATTTGATGTTTGCATTTTTGCTTATATCAAATTGAAGATTATAGCTAACTTACCTAGAGCTACAACAAGAGTATAACAATATACGAATTATTTATGTAGTACTATTCAATTATATTAAGTTTTTCTTGTTTGAATTGGACGCGATTTTGATTTCAAATTGTGATTTTATGCGACTATCGCATATATATCATATATCAAATTGATTATATATACCAAAATAAGTAATTTTATAGCCCAAAACTTATATACTAATTATAATTCGTTTACATATTGATTGAATTGACCATATATAATCGATGCATGTGAGTTTTTGGTCGTAAGCAATCTATATATGGTCTGGCCATCTCTTAGTTGTATAATAATATATATATATATATATATATATATTGAACCTAACATTTCAATTTAATTAAGTTAGAAGAAGCTTATGTGGTCAAGGAAGAAATTGAATTTTTTCTTTTAAAAATAAAAATTTAATTAGTACATATATATTTTTACAAAAAAACAAAAAGATGGCCATAGAATTCTTTGATACCAATTCGAGTAACGAGTAGACTACTTCATCCATGACGTAAAATGCGAGTCCCTACCTATTTTAATTTTTTGTTAAAAGAAATGACACATAATAGAGAGAGAGAGAGATAGAAGGTTTTGGGATTTGATTGCTCGATGTTCGTTTGCAATTAAGAATGTAGGTAAATATGGACAAACTATATTCTATTCATGTTCATTCATAATCATCCAAAAAGTTCGATAGATATTATATATATTAATGGATATTAATTAAGGTAAACTTTCTTTTACGATGTTTCTTTGTACATTTTTTCTTGTTTGAACAATTCTGCAAAGCTTTTAAACTCAAAAGTGTCAAAGCATGAAATCATATATATAGTTTTTATCTTTTTTGAATAATCTTTTCGTGGAATCCTTATTGATCTCTTGTTAAGAAAAAAAAATTAGAAGGCCTAGTCTAAGATTGTAAATCGAAACTTGTTGATATCTTAAAGTGAATTTTTGGATTAATAGATCGTCTGTTGATAGAAATTTGTAAAGGTTCGAATTTGAATACCTTAAATTTGTACTACTTTAACTACTTTAATTGACATTCATTCAATCAAATTAAGTTTGTTAATAACCATAAATCAGGTGGCTAAATGGAATATATTCCACCGTCTTTTTTCAAATGAATTGCAATTATTAAATAATTAAATATTACATATCATATGCATCGACCTAAGTGAAATTTTTAACTTATTTTTATTTTAATATCAGCATCCCAATGATTAATTATAATATCATAGATCACATATATTATTGCATTTAATCAACAGAACCACTTCTTTAAAAGTTTTACATTGTCAGCACATTTTAATATATGATGAGATCAAGAACGTTATACCAAGTTACCAACTCATATCTTCCAAACTTTAATATTATATTATTAATTACTAATGACAAAAGAAAGTGTTTCTCCTAATAGCTTAATATATTCTAAAACTATAAAACTTCCATGAAAGAGGGAATTAGTATATTAATTCAATAATTAATATTTTGTTCAATTATTCATGCAATGATTTATTCATCACGTATTATTTTCCTTAAATACATTTGTTGAGATGGTTTTAACTTATATGTTTCCGATTAGATAGGGATTAACGTAGTTAGTATAAGTCAATAAGACTATAAGACTTGGACACGCCCTTAGTGAAAAAAATAATCTTAAAAGTAAATTGCAATTTAAGCTTTTAATAGTACAAAATAATTATTTAGTAGACAATTTCATTGTATAATTCTTTTTGACTCTCCAATTTGTCCCATGCAAAAATTTTAAACAAACTATAACAATATCAATATATTAAACAAAATCAATATACAATGTGACTTTAATCTTAAATCTCAAAATTCAAAAAGTATACACCAATCGATTGAACTAAATGATCGGCTTCATGGCTATGTAAATAAAATTATAAGTAAATGATTTTCATGTTTAGCTATAGGGTCGAAGGTTTTGTCATTATGTAGCTTCAATGGCCGAAAGACTTTCTTTTGATACGTATATTATTATTTTTTAATGAACCAATTAAGTTGCTCATGATTGGTTAGGTAATGTGATAGTTGGGGTAGGAGGAAAGTTGGAACTCATTAGGTATGACCCAGCTTTAGCCAAAAGGATAGACAGCAGCCTCGTAACAAATCTCCATCTTCTGCTTCTCTTCCCCAACTGTAATATGTAACCACTCTCTGCACTAGCTATTTGGAACTCAATTATTATGAAATGAGAATGGAACTCAAACTAATAAGCTTAGATACATTGCATTTTAAAATCATCCATAAATCTATTTCTACAAATTTTGAGAGAATGGGTATTCTATTCTCGAGCTCTAGATGATGATGAAAACATTATTAAAAAGGGTAAAGAAAATAAAATAATAGCCGTCAAAAGCATGTAAAAACCCTTGACCTCCCTATTTTAAGCAAAAATCCTGAAACTAGGGGGAAATGTCTTTAAATGTAATGCAAATTGACAAGCAATTAGCCATGTGATGTGTCCTTCCTTGTAGGTTCAACATTATCTGGAAACAGGAACATCCAGCAAATTCATGGATCCCAGTTCCCCTGCATCAATCCTTTCAATGCTTACCTTACCCTAGATATTACATCAAACATGCCACGACGCCAAGATTTCCTTTTTCATTTTGTGTTGCTGTTTTTTTTTTTAATATATACACAATATATATATATGGATTGGCAATTCCTATATGATTCCTTTTGAAAATACCCAGAAAAAAAAATCAAAGGACTATGTGATTCTAAAATCATCCTTATCACGCTTGAGAATTTGGATTCAAATAGTTGCTATATGTTGAGTAGATTTGATCAATCTCACTAACAAATGATTGCTGAGATGGTAAGGTCTTTATCTCGCAAGGGTGAGAAAGTAAGTTTATAATTAATCTAAAAACATCAAGGGGTTACATTAAGTGGTAAGCGGCTTGTTCCAACTTAAGCAGGTCTCAGGTTCGAGACCTTGCGTACACAACTGCCCCTGTTATGAGACTCATCCACCACAACCAGATGCGCAATGCGGGTCAGATCCGGATTAGTCAAGGCTAAATCCTGAATACCGGATGGGATAAAAAAAAAATAAAAAACTTTAACTTGTTACATTCTAGGTACTCTGGGCAGGGGGGAAATTAGTCTCGACTCTTGACCCACTAAAATCTAGAGATGCTTTTTATTTTTTATTATATATATATATATATATATATCACAAATTTGATCAAGCTCATTAATTATTATCAAATTATTTAAAAAAGAAAATAGAAACAAATAAATGATCTTATCGTATATGTCATCGGTTACTAAAACAAGTCATCAAATTGAAATCACTATCAAGTAATCTTGTTCAAAACATACTTTTGTCATTGAATGAAAAAACAAAATTAAATAATCGAAAAATCCAATGTTCATTGAGACGTAAGATGACATATACGTGAGGGAAATAATGTCTCTTGGAAAAATGGTTGCCCTTGTTCAACGGTTGGGTCATTTTCATTTTCATAATTTGCAAAATTGAAGAAAAAGATGCTTTCTTTTTCTTTTTCCTTTAGTAAAGTGAAGGATTAGTACAAAGACTCCTAATTACAAAAACTTTGTTGTCAATATATGAAAATTATGTTGATGAAATCAATGGGCACCCCCTTAATTAAGAACCTGACTTTTCTTTTTTCAAATGTATATAAGCAAAATCAGCACTGCCAATGCCATTCTGTCAACATTTCACACATATAATGCTCTAATAGTTGGACTTGTGACTTTGATTTCTTTGGTTTTGGGTAATATAACATTTCACTATCCATCAAGTAATCAATGAGTTGATTAATTTGGTCTTAATTATAATTAAAGTTGATCTTCATTTTCTGTCTATTCTTTTTACCTACATCTACCATTAATTAATCGTTTCATATCCTTTGAATTTCAACCAAAAATATATGGTAGTATTCCCTCAAAAAAATAAATATATATATATATATATATATATATGGTAGTAAGTAATAGTTATAGTCTTAATGAACATGTAATAATCAATTAGTATATGATGATTACCTCAAAAAAAAATTAGTATATGATGTTACATTTACCTGTTAGGTATGACCCATTCGTTTTTTTCATTTGAACCTACCCACATCTTGTACCTTGATATGGTAACACAAGAAGAATAACTATGATTAAGGAAATAAATTTTCAAATTAATTCACTAATTTTTAGATAATTATTAAATCCATATATTTATTTTGAATCTAATTATTTCTTTCAAATTCAATCTTATATATACAAGTCTTTTCAAATCTATATTGAGTTTTATTAATGTGAAGTGGATTGTGTTCGACACTATATAAGGAGAAATTTTATCAACACCTATTTCTCAACCGAGACTTGATTTAAGGGACAGTATTTTTTCACTTGACACCAAATCAACCCATATTTATCTTATGTATATATGTTGTGGCCAAAAAATTTTTAAAAAAGAATCTTATGTATATGTTATAGCTAGCTAGAGGGAGCTCGACGGGGTGGACGCCGGTAAGCTTATGATAGAATAAAATGAACGTGAGTCACAAGAATACAAAGATTTTGACAATATTAAAGAGAAGATTAGTGATTAATTAATTAATTAAAGAGAAAAGTCAGGTCAAAAACCCTGCTAATTTTATTTCCAAATAAAGAAGAACAAAAACATGCCTTCCCTAAATTTCTAAGCTGCCCTTTTATTTCTACGGGCTTCGCCACCCAAAGCCAAGCCGCCATGTAAAAGGCAAAGGGGAAGGGCCCTTTATATGAGCAGCCGTCCTCAAGCTTCTAGATGATCGATCAAACTTGATTTCTAGCAAAAATCTACTATTTATTATATAGTTAAAAGAATCTTCGATAAAATGACAAATTAACACTACCCTTTTTCTTTTGATAAATTAAAAAAAAATTATACCATTCTAAGCAATACGACAACTATATGGTAGCAAAATTGAATAGCATTTCATTTAAATTGTTAAGTATAGATTAATGGCTAAACAACAATATCTTTTTGAGTGAATGTTGGCAATTTATTAATACTAAAAAATTTCAAAACAAATAGAAGAACCATATAGCAAAATTGAATAGCATTTCATTTAAATTGTTAAGTTTTTTTTTAATATATTTATAAGTTAACCTTGTTCGAACTGGGTTGATTTTGAGGGTAAATTATTAAGTTTCTTTTAAAGATTTAAATATATGAAATCTGTAGTTATTAGATTAAGGGTAATTATTTGATACACCGGTGGTGTAAATTTTGGACTCCACAAGCGGGTTGTGGAGTTGACACATGTCCATTTTCTGAATTAATTAAATTTTAAATATTTCAATCTAGTCCCTAGGGGACACATGTCACCCTTTAAGACCCGCTTATGCAGTCTGCTAAACTCCACCGCCAGTATATCATATATAAACCCTTAGATTAATGTGGCTTAACAACAATGTCTTTTTGAACGAATGTTGGCAATTTAATACTAAAAAATGAAATTCGAATACAATTACTACTTTACTAGCATATATATACTATATAATAATCCCATGATTTTCTTGGGATGTAGCTATGGGAAATTAAAAATAAAAAATAAAAAATCAGTATAAAAAGAAGAGCATAAATTGAGTTTCATTGCTCCATGTAATGTTAAAAGTAGTATAGTGTGCTGCCAAAAGTTTTCTAGAAGATGAAATAAGAAATGAATTTCACAATTCCCATTTGGCAAAATTCAAATCTATAAAGAGAGTGGGAAAAGAGTGGGGGGACCCTTTGATCTTTTCTGGCCTACTACTTTTAACTTTTTATTGTTTAATTACAGATTACAGATTAATTAAAAGTATTATATACTTTTATCTATTTGTAGCAACATTAATTAATCATATATATAATTAAGTTTATTCGAAATTCGAATAGTATATTTTTTTTTAATTGGGATTTTGTTTATGTTGTGGTGTTGGGAAAGGAACAATCAAACAAACACAAGCAGTCGTTTTAGGACTTTTTTCCTTTCCTTATGGACTCGTCACGCCAAAAAAAATAGTTTATGGACTTAAATTCATTATGGGCCTTTTTTTTTTATGTTCAGATCTGTGTGCAGAATTGGAGAAGTTGATCCATTTAAAATGACTCAAACCCAAAGGGAGGTTATCTATTTACATTCAGGCCCAATTTTTATCGTAATTTAAATTTGGTTTGGATATTTCTTTGAATTTCCCCAAAAAGTAATGCTACTTTCACTATAAAATTACCAAAAAGTAACCTATGTTCAACACGTGATTTCATGTTTAGTGCATACTTTTTTACTTATAAAAAATAATAAGTAGTACTATTTGAATCTTTTCTTCTCAAATTAAAAGGTTTTATATTGGAATTTTTCCCCATATCTTCATGTTAGTGGAATTCAATGCCAAATATGTAAGAATATTGTTCAAAATTGAAATAAATATCAATGTGGCATCTATATTATTAAATTGTTTAACAAAGAGTAAGGACAAGAAGATAAACTCATAAAAGTATACAATTAGCGAAAACAAAAGTTTTAGACTCCTTCCACTGACACAGTATATCACGTTTAAGTTATTGTTTGACTTGTGATTACACCATGCTGAATTAAGGTTCTCATATCTCTATGACAACTTTTTAGTCAGTTGTCTTATGTGGATACATAAAAGAATAAAAAGTAGTTATTTCTGCCCTGTGGTAAGAGAGAGTAACAGTGACTTTAAACTGCTTAAACTCTCACCGACCGAGAAGAAGATTTTGACAGTTTAAGTTTTTAGGCAAGACTTGATAAAAAAATCATTTTCCAACTGAAGAACACAAAAGTAAAATCCACAAAACTTGTAGTCTCCAAACAACAATGCCAAGCCAAATCACCCATTTCACAAATCTTCTAACCAAAAGCTTGTTGACCTTTTTTATGAAGATATTTTTTGGCCGAAATGAAAGCTTGTTGACTATCTTAAATATATTAATTAAGCATGAAAAATGAAATGAGAAAACAATCAAGTCTGGCTTAGAATTAGGAAAGGAAATCTTCAAAAAGGATGAAGTTGCAAACATTTAGGAAGTCAATGGGTCATTAAAGAGAAAAGAGAAAAGTTTGAGGCAATAACGGACAACAGAAGGACATAAATACAGGGACTTCCCGACAAAATAATTCCCATGATCTAAGCCCACAATCCCACATTCGAAAAAATCGACCGTTGGGGCCCGTTCCCAGACAACCAACGGTTACCATTCAAAACCTTAACTCCCTCCCCTTCTCCTTCTCTATCTCTGTCTCCTTCTCTCTTTTCCTTTTCATAACCAACTGAAAAAACAAAGATAACATTCCCAGGAAAAATGGGTTGTGTTTCTTCAAAACTTGTCAAAAAAGAAATCAAACGAGACATTCTACTCAACAATGGCGGCGACTACATCAACCACGTGGTTTCTCTCAAGTCCAGCACTTATGGCGTCCTTAAACTCGACAACGAACTTCAACAACAACAACAACAACAACAACAAAAAACAGAGGAAGAAGAAGAAATTGTTGTTTCAGAGACAAAAAAAGTTCAGAATTCGCCTTCTCGTGAAGAACCAGAGGTAATCAATGCTTGGGAATTAATGGAAGATCTTGAAGATGATGGTTTTGTCAAAAGAAGTCCAAAATCGCGGGGTGTGGTTAAAGAAAAAGATGTGAGGAGTCCACTGAAGTTCTTGAATCAGATTGGTTCGCCATTGAAAATGAAGAGATTTGGTGGGAAAGAGAATAAGGGAAGAGTTGTTGGGAATGGGAAGTCTGATTTCAGTCCGAAATCGATTCTGAGAGTGAATAATTCCTTGAAGTTGAGTTATCCAGTAAAAAGCACAAGAACTTTGGGATTTGAAGGCGGCGATTCGGGGTTTTCGTCGCGGCGGAGGAGTTTCAGTCCCCTGTTTGATCCAGAGCTCGTTGCTTTGTACGAGAAAGAGTTGTCTGAAGAAGAGGAACAAATCAAGAGGATAATTTCCCCAGAACCAGAAATCAGAAAATCAAAGAAATCCCATGAATCAACGGCTATCCTTCAACTTTTCCAGGAAAAATGCCCTCCTGGTGGGGAAAATGCAGTTGTAATTTACACCACAACATTGAGAGGAATAAGGAAGACTTTTGAAGAATGCAACAATGTCAGATCCATCATTGAATCCTACCAAATCCACACTTTAGAGCGAGACATATCGATGGATTCGGGTTATAAGGAAGAGTTAAGGAAGCTGACAGAAACAAAAGAAGTGAAAGTTCCCCTTGTATTTGTGAAAGGAAGGTTGATTGGTGGAGTTGAAGAAATTGTGAAGTTAGAAGAAGAAGGGAAACTGGAATTCTTGTTTGATGGGATTCCGAGGGCGATTCGAGTTTGCCAAGGATGTGGAGGAGTGAGATTTGTCATGTGTAAGGAATGTAATGGAAGCTGCAAAGTTTTAGATGGAACACAGAAGAAGAAAATGAGATGCGGTGAGTGCAATGAAAATGGTTTGATACAATGTCCTATTTGTTGTTAATATAGTTGAAATTGTTTTTAACCCTCTTTGATTTATATTAATTAGATTATGGGATTTCCACTAGGCTTTGGGGTATTTGTTTGGGATTTCTTGAAGAAGTGGGATTTCCATTTTCCACTAGGTTTTCTTTTTTCTTATTCTGGGAATTGGGGTTCTAAAGTGGGTTTTAGATTCCTCTGTTTGCTGAAGTTTCTTCTGATTTGCCTCCCCCATGTAAACAATTGGTTGTTTGATTTATTAATGTCATGTCTACTAGATTTTAACTGATATTTCTTTTCTCTTCCATTTATTTTTACTGAATTCTCTATTCATGCCTTGTATCTGCTGAGGGCCTGAGGCCTGAACTCATTGTATATGTGACAGCAGTTACCTAGCTGCAGTCTCTTGCTTAAACATGAACAATTTTTGTTAGAACTATATCTGAATAGTTTCATTACAGAAGACTGGAATCTAACTTCTAATTACTAAGAAAATAGCTTAAAACTACCAAAAATCTCTTCATCTTGAATTGGCCTTATGTTTTCCATGAAAAACCTTGCAGCATAGGAATACCATCATATATATATATATATATATATGTGCAGGCTGCTGTAACCTTTTGCATCCAAATTCTGTAATTTGATATTAGTTTGCTACTATAAATTGTGTTGCAAAATAGGTATTTTGTTGCTAGGTATTGGATTTGCAGCATAAATGTTTGTTGCTAAGTAATTAGATATTAAATTGCAGCAAGAAAGGTTTGCCCCAAATTCATGGCTTATAGTTCAGCACACATAGCATAGCATTATAATAGAAAGGTATTCTGCAAATATCACAAAGAAACATATGCAAAACCCCCAAATTTTAAAACAAAAACTATATGAAATAGAAAGAAATATAAATCAGATCAGTTTCTATTGATAATTGAATACTTGTTCAAAATATGTAAAAAAGTATAACAAGAAAACCAGCTAATAATGACCCCAAATAAGTTCAAAAAAGCTAATGACCCCCAAATGACCATATCAATCTCAAAACCAACTAATTTGACCATTCCCCATGGGAGGGAAAACAGTCATGCTGCAGATTTGTGAGATCAAAGGCGGTATCTTTACACGAGCACGAACCATTATTCTCCTTCATAATTTGATCAAACCTTTGGCAAAGAATTGGCAGCACAACTTGAGGTGAGTGACGAAGATCCTCAACCATATTTAATCCATGGTCACCCCAAATCATTTCAATGGCCCTAAAATTAGTTGCAGTCAAGTAACTGTTCACAACCTCTGCAATATTGGGATTCTGGTTTTCACCCTCTCTTATTATAACTCTATACAATTCTTTTAAATTCCTTTGAGTCGAATGAATCCGTGAAACATACATATCTTTTTCAAACAATTCATCCTCAATGTTACTTAACTTGTCCTTGTTCTCGTACTTATTTTCCTTGTTACCCTCACAGCAAGCCACAGGTTTGGAATATAAGCAAAAATTCAGCACTTCACTATCACCAGGCTCGTATCTTCTACTAATTTGTTCTGAAACTTTCTTGGAAAGCAAGTTATAACTTGGGGTCAACTCAATATCATCAAGCCAATCGTTTATGATAATTGTGTCTGATGATGACGAAGACGAAGAGGCTTGATCAGTTGAAGTGTCTGTGTCAATTAAATTCAAAGCCTCAATAAACTGATCCGTAATAATATCTGGGAACATATCATTCACCTTTATCTTCATATCCACTTTCGAGATTTTCCCATCGCCATAATCTAATAGGCATAGCAACAATTCCTTAAATTCCTCCAAACTGAATTCATCCCTAACCCTTCCACAAAAATCTGATACTTTTTTCTTGATTTCATCCAATATTAAATCAGATTCAGGGTTTTCGTCAGATTCAGAATTTGAGATTTTACAATTTGCAAACATCGACTCGATTGTCTCCTTGTTGTTGTTGTTGTGGTTGTTGTTGTTGTTGTCGTCGTCTTCATCGATTGTTTCTGTATTATTACTTGACCCTTTAGAAATATCAGAATTAGAGTCGGTGTCGACATGATAAAAAAGATGAAGAAACTCTTGAACGAATTCAGGGTAATTCTTGAGCAACTCTGCTACCTTGTTCTTCAAGCAAGCCGCATCGATCCTTCCATCGCCATAGCAATTAAGGTACTGCAAGAAGCGGTCGAATAAATTGGAGCTTACCTTTACTCTTACTTTCTGACAAAAACCCTCCATCTCCTTGAAGACCCAAATCGTCGCTGATATCTTTCTATCTTTCTTTCTGTTTAAACTGTGAAACCCCTGGCTTAAATAATGAGCATCATTGTATTTTCCTAATCGGTATAGGAGTTGGTCTCCTAGACTCCTAGTCAGGGGCGTATATATGGGTCAAATGTTTTTTAGGGGCTTAATCGGTGCTACCTGGGCTCAAAAAGTTGCATATTTACAGGCTCAAAGATATAGGCCTAAGTTGAAAGCTATCGGCCCAAAAAACATTTACTGTATTTCTTGATAGTCCAACGCACCGCCAAAAGCCAAGAACACACATGATATACATAACAGTTGAAAGCTTATGATGTTCCTTGCACTCTACAATTATGCAGAGTTGCATGAATGTTGAATTTTGGTTTCAGAACTTTTTGTTCTGCTACACATCAAAGAGCCAAACTTGCTTCGCTGTCATTGATCAGTGGCGCCGAAACCAAAAAGAGAGATGATCAAAGATGCAGTGGAAGAAGTATAAGGAAAAAAAGGAAAAGACATACTATATATACTTTATTGCAACATTACAAAGGAAAATCTGGTTATCTACAAGGATTAATTAACAAGATCAATGTGACTGATCAACTATATTTTTGAAAAACATGAATTTATTTTGGTTGACAAATTTCACATAATAAAATGGGGGAAAAAAACAAGGGAAAGAACCCAATAAAACTTCCATTCAAACACACTGTTAATCTTACATTGACAGCTACTCAATAGCTGAAGCATATAGTACCGCAATATCATCAACTCTTCCAAAGATGAAGAATTGATCACTGCAATACTTCTCTCTATAAACCATGGAACACAACATAACTACATATGGTGGTCATCGGCAAATTGTATGACTCAAGGAAAGACTTCTTCACACAAAAACAAGAAAACGAGGAGCTGAAAATTCCTCTATTTTAATGATGATCATGTTATTGATGGCTTAAGTAGAAATAAGCATTCTAAGCTTTTCTGGATATATATGTTACAGAGAAAACCCATACTACATCCATGAAAAGAACAATGAGAAACCACTAATAATCTAAGATCCAAAGTAGATTATAAATAAAACTCCAAAACAAATATTTCTATGATCTGGGGGATTAATGCCTTCCTTTTCTTCTTTGCCAAAATTGAGATAATTCTACATAAGCAAGCCTTTACAATCTGATATGCTTAGACAACTTTGCTATGACATGAATAATGGCTTAGAGAACTCAAAATTGCACAAATGGAGTAACTGAAACAAGCAACATTTGATACTTTGGAGATCACTGAGGAATTTATACAAACAGATTAAAAGCGCTGCAAAATGTGAACCACATGGCCTAAAAGAAACACAGTGCATACCTCAATTGCAAGAGTGAAAATACCCAGATGCACTCTTTTAATCATCCTAAGAAGTAAGCTATAAGAGGAATCACAATAAATTCACCAGATAAAACATTTATTGAGCAAACAAATGCTAGAATCGACAATAAAACCCTAATTTTTTTTATGAAATATGAATCAAGATTCTACATTAATTTGGGGATTTCAAGTTTCTATAGAATCGCCAAATATCAAAAATCAAAACTAGAATTTCATCAAACCAGTTGCTTACAGCCACAATAAAGGTCATAACCCAGGATTGAAATCAAAATTAGGTGCTGCTGCTGCTAGGCGTGCAGTTATCCTTGGAGGAATCGTGGCCGTCAGATGGATGGTGATGGTGATGATCGTGATGATGATGATGATCACCCTCATCATCACTGTTGTCTTCGTCAAAAGGCTTCTCTTTATGGAATATGCAGCAGATCTTGGAGCTCTTCTTGTTCATAAACTCGTTGTCCACGGTTCCTTCTTTCCACGAAACTTTCTTTTTCCTGGGGCGGAGTTCGAGGACGAGGGTTTGTTGAGGTTGCGACGAGGAGGAGGAGGCGCCGGAGTTCTCGATCGTCACGGTAGACGATGATGGCCGGGTTGTTGTGCCGGTAGCCGTCGGTCTCGCCATCCCTAGATGCTAATCGCCGTTCAAAATTCCCTTTTTCCTTGTCGTCGACTCTGGTTTCTAATTCTATGAATCACTCTTTCGATGTAAATTTTCGTGTTTTTTACAACAGTATATATATCACACACGTGTACAGTGTAGTTCGTACATTTTACACGAGAAAAAGAGATGCCGACATACGGTATTTAGATTTTTTTTTCTTTGTGTACTTCTTTGTTTTTTTTTAAAAAAAGTTCCAAATATAGATTTCTAGAATAAAATTTTAAAAAATATTATTATGCTTTGCTTACTACAATTTAGATTGCCCTCACATCACAACTCACAAGTCACAAGTGACTTAGCCATATGTTAAAAAGGAAATATAACATTTTAAAGCTATCTATTTGCTCAAATATTAGCAAATTTTTATTTATATTTTTGGTTAAATACACGAATTAAATACAAAACTTTAAAGTTGAATAGCATTCATAACTTTTTTTTATAATCTTGTTTAAAAAAATTAATAATATCATTATCAAATTTTAAAGTAGCATGCATCATTTAACTTTTCATAATCTTTATAGCATTCTTGATAACTTTACCTAAGAAAATTATTAACCTAGGGTTATTAAATTTTGAGCTAACACAATTGTAATTTAATAATATAAGGTTATCAAAATTTGAGGTAGGCCATAATTTTTTTTAATAATATTGTTTTTTGAGATAAGAATCATTTTCATTTCTTGAAGAAATTGAGATTATAAGCGCTCACCCATGGCCAGCTCCACCCTAGCCACGCGAGACTCCATACTCGATTTAATAATATTTTTTTTTGAGATAAGAATCATTTTTATTTCTTAAAGAGATTGGGATTACAAACGCACAGGAAGACCCATACAAATAAACTCACATTCCGTGAGAGTTAAATCCAAGACCTCATGATCTAGGTAGGCTGGAACTAAGAGTCCAGTACTCTACCACCAAGCCAAATACCTTTTATGGCAACCTTTTTAATAATCTAACATAAGAAAATTAGTAACATAATAAAGTTATCAAAATTTAAGGAAGCACAATCGAAATTGAAGGTTGCTTCTACTTTCAGGTCTTCATGTTACCATATAGACGGTAGACCTCAACTCAGTCATGCTCATCAAACTAATCAATAAAGGCAGGCCACGTCATCAAAAGTCAACTCAACCTAACCAAGTTGATTACGTGGCACCCATTAATTGGTTGGTCCACTTGCCATTGATAAGTAAACATACACCTGATTTTTCATCTAACACATTTTTGCCCACCACAACACTTCGAGCGTATTAGTTTGTTCTCTTTCTTCTTTCCCTTTCTCTCTCATATCACTGCTTTGATAGTTACCCAGCAAAAGCTTCAGTTTTTTCCGGTAAATATGGCTGGAAGAAAGAGGAGGAAGCTCAAATTGTAAGTATTGTTTTCTTGGAGTAATTAAGTTGGAAACTTTAGCATTTTTAATATCAAAAAGTGGAACGTTTAGTTGCTTATGGTTAGGGTTTCATGAAATGACAATTGGATTTAAGGAATTAGAGCCACTAGAGTGCTTGCTATGGGATAAAAATGTGTATTTACTGAATATAGATGTCGAATTATGCTGAATTGTCTTCAAATCTGAACCTTTTGAGTTGGGGCTGAATTGGGTTTTTAGTTGTCGTTATGTTTGGTAATAATTCAGGTTATCTGAATTGGATCAGTTTGAGAGGTTTTGCTAATGTGTCTAATTTTTTTGTAGTTGTTTTTTTAAATTGGGTTTGAGAAATTTCAGTGCTAGTTGAGCATTTTTGATGGTTTTGGAATTGGGTCTTTGGCCATTCTCAGAAATGATTTTAATGTTTGGGAGCGATCAGAGCTACTCGGTATTGATTGATTGCTGAGATGGCCGAGCTTGATTTTTTTTTTTCTCGTTAGAGTCAAATTTGGGATATTTTTAATTTTCTTAGTTTTCTTGTTAAAAATCCACAGCCATACTTAGTGATCATGGGATCTCTTCGGGACATCCGGTAATTTGTGATCATAGGTCATGGTGCTTTGAGCTAATTTATGATTTAGATACAGACATAGCGTTGAATTGAATGCAACGCTAAGGTATTTCAGCTCCACTGTCACTTCAGTTTTGATTGGATCATTAGAGCTTAGTTATGTCTTTGACACCTCCAATGGTCAGTCAAACAAGGGTCTTTCAGTTATAACATGTTAAGTCATGAGCAACTCATTTGCATATAGTATATAGTAATACACAACTCCTTTTGGTGAAGTTTTATGATTGGTGCCAATTCATGGAAATGCAGTCTAAAGTTAGAATCCAATTTATAGAGATGTAACACATTAAGGGAAGAGGAGGGAACAGAAATCATTTTATCATTGCTCATTTCATTTTATGACTTAACTGTGTAAGTAGTGTTGGATTTAATTTGAATATGCATAAATTTGGGTTCATGCTTCGGATGTTGGTTTGGATTTTTTCCCTGGGGTGGGGAGAGGTCCCATGTTTAAGTCAAATATATACATTGTATATTTGTGTTGGTCATTCAATGTTTTGTTGTTTTGGTAGAGGTATAGGAAGTGCAACAAGTGTTGAATTTTGAATTATAGTGAAGCATGATTAAGCTGTCTGATTAACTGGAGCATTTTAGGGTCTTTTGCCAGATTTCTGAGTCAGCCTTTTATCACTTCTCTTAAATACTTTATAACTGATAGCAGTGTTTTAATATTGTTAACCCTTTTGGCTGTATAGATTAGCTGAAACAGTCAATGAGGATGAAGGAACAGCAACTGAGGAGGGAAAGGAGAGGTTGGAGCTACAAACATGGTCTGATCTTCCTGTAGAACTTTTGGAATTGATTATGTCCCACCTGACACTAGAGGATAACATTCGGGCATCTGCTGTCTGCCAAAGGTGGCACAAGGTTGCAATTTCTGTCCGTGTGGTGAATCAATCACCATGGCTAATGTACTTTCCAAAATATGGGAACTTGTATGAGTTCTATGATCCATCAGAGCGCAAAACCTACTCCCTAGAACTACCAGAGTTGCATGGATCCAGAGTTTGTTACACCAAAGATGGTTGGTTATTGCTATATAGACCTAGAAATCATCGGGTATTCTTCTTCAATCCCTTCACTCAGGAGACGATTAAGCTCCCCAGATTTGAGTTGCCCTATCAGATAGTCGCCTTCTCTTGTGCGCCAACATCTCCCAACTGTGTGGTGTTTACAATTAAGCACATCAGTCCTACCATTGTTGCTATCAGCACGTGTCATCCCGGGGCATCGAAGTGGGACACCGTTAATCACCAGAATCGCTTGCCATTTGTCAGTAGCATTTGGAACAAACTCGTTTTCTGCAGTGGAATCTTTTATTGCCTCAGTCTCACTGGGTGGTTAGGGGTTTATGATCCGATGGAGCGTACTTGGAATGTTCTTGCTGTGCCTCCACCAAGATGTCCTGAGAATTTTTTTGCCAAAAATTGGTGGAAGGGAAAATTTATGGCAGAGCATAATGGAGATATCCTAGTTATCTATACATGTTATACTGAGAACCCCATTATATTCAAACTGGATCAATCAGAAATGGTATGGGAGGAAATGCAAACCCTTGATGGTGTGACACTATTTGCAAGTTTCTTGTCATCTCATTCAAGAACTGATCTCCATGGAATAATGAGGAACAGTGTCTACTTCTCTAAAGTTCGTTTCTATGGAAAGCGTTGCATATCATATTCACTTGATGATTGTAGATACTATCCCCGTAAACAATGCTATGACTGGGGCGAGCAAGACCCCTTTGAGAACATATGGATTGAACCACCCCAGGGTGCCTCATCGTTATTCTGAAGAACGGCAGTAGTACCAAAGTGAGTATGTTTAAATGAAGCTTTTATGACATACTTGTCATATATTTATATCTTATATATAGATTGCAGCATCCATGGAATGGCTATTGATGCTATCTGTAGAATAATTGCTTATGGATCACCTGATTATGTACTACAATAACTGTATTTGGTAGAACTCCTTTTATGTCCTTTATATCGAGGGAAGCACTTTGTCATGCTTCTCGGAGAATTCATGTAATCTTAATTTTAATTTCTTTCAAATATGCAAGTATTTCCCATGTAAATTGATTCATATACTGCATACCATATGTAACTTAAATTTTTAATCATTTAGTTTAATAAAGCAGTGATTAGACTTGAAGCTTGTGGATATCTTTGTGATTTGTAGATAATGATCAGCTGTGACTACCTTATGATGTTCCTCAGGTTTGTTACTATCTGGAGAGGAATTATTGCCTTAATGGAAAGATGACATGTTTCATTTGCTCGATGGAAATTGTGTTGCAAATGCATTAGAGGTCCTGAAATTGCAAAGAACATTTTGCTTGGCAATGTGTTCTTACTCTTAGCAACTCAGAACTAATAATTCAAATACATTCAGTTCAAATCTTTTCTTTTTTTAAATTTTCACCTTTGACATACTACACTAATAAATTTACACTTTTTAGATTCCTTCAAAAAAGTTTACACTTCTTTTCTGCCAAAAAAAATTTACACTTAGATGTTATCCATTACTAAATTGGGGCGGACCAAACATCCAGTTCCACATTGTTGGGGAAAAGAAAATTTTATAATCCAAATGCAATGAGCAATTTAAATTAGTCATTAAAATTAGCGCCAAATATCGGTAAGTTTTTGACAGAGCTACAAATACTAGCCATCAATTGTGTTAACCAAAAAACGACTGGCTAGTTCCTTGGCCTGAAATACAACTCAAGCAGATAGATTTTCTTTCCTTTCCTCGCATAAGGTTACTGAAAAAGGCATGTAAAACTAAACTAATAGGGATTATACCGACTACGTCCTCGGCTGTTGTCACTGCTTCCGCGTCTTCCACCACTTGAGCTACCACTTGCACCACCCCTGCTACTTCGGGGTTGTGGTGGAGAGATGTGTGGTTGCAGTCCAGGCTGTTGCCTATTAAACAATAAAAACAACTTCTTTAATTAATAAAACACTCTTTTGTGGCTTCTATGAGTGCAGTATTTACATAGAAGCGCATGCAAACCCAACCAAATCAGACAGCCACAAACAAACGTTCACATACCCACCCACTAACACAAACACCCCAAATGATTGAACAACACAGGCTCACACAATTGGAAACTGACTTCAAAAAACATGGTTGAAACTTACAGCACATATCCAATCCTTCCATCAGGTAAGAGCATTGGCATCATTGCCATCCCGGAAGGGGTTGGACCTCGACCATAGATCAGTGGCTGCAAGATTTTAACATAAACATCATCAAAACACTTGAAAATGAGGCCAATACACAAAAACAAATAAACAATCATGCATACACAGATTAACCTTCCAAAATGCTGGCCTCGAGCATATGCTATCCAAAGATCAACAACTACAGTGATATGAAAAAGATCTAGTATGACAATATGTGTCTTTCTGTTGATAAATTACAATAATGTCAACCCACATAAATATTGTTTATCATAGAATATCCAATATCTCAGATGCAAATTAACTTCTGATGTATAAACCGGTGATCTTTTTTTGCTTAATCACCAATCATATCCACAAATCAAAGATCACTTCACCATAATGTATAGGGTGTGTTTGAGTTACCATACCCCAAATTTGATAATAGAGATTGAAACCTCTTATAACAAGACACAAAGTATTTGCCAATTCATCACCCAATGCAATGCAACTTAAAATCAGCAATCTAAAAGCTTGCAATGCAACCCCAACCCCAACCCCCAACTCCCCCAACAATAACAAGAAGAAAGAAAAGCAAACAAAACTTTTTGACTCTAACTACCCAAAAGGGCACTGTCTATAAGCAGCATTCAAATTGTTCTACCAAAAGATCTTTCAAATTCTTTCCTTTCGCAATTATTTCCACCAAAACAATAAATGAGCATAAAAAGCTGCAGTATGAAGGACAAAGTAAAAACAAAAATGCATCTCAACCTGTCCAAAGCCTGTGGGATCAAATCCTGTTCCAAGGCTTCCATATGCTCCCCCAACTAAACCATATCCTAGAGGAGGTGGGAAGCTCGAATTTAAGGTTGACTTCTGTGAACCAGATCCTCCAGAAGACTTCTGATCTGCTTGTGGCTTCGCAAGAGAACAATCCAATACATGACCTGTCAATAAGAGAATCCAACAAAACATCACCAATAATGCCCTTTACATCCATTAAAAATATGCTGAAGTTAACGAGAGCTGTAAAATACAAGGAGAATATCCTACCATCAATCTCATATTTTTCAGTGTTCTTCAATGCTTTCATGGCACTTGACCTCTCTGCAAAATGCACAAAACCATATCTACTATCCTCCTTTCCTTCTTTTGCTGGTGGAACTACAACTTTTGTGATCTTTCCATGATGATCAAACAACATCTTTAGGCGATCCTGAGTTATATCTCTTGGTAAATTCTTGACGTACAATGCCTTGACCTGTACAAAGTCAAATATAATGACTAGACAACTCTATGCACATTTGTTGTATCAAATATGGCCAACATCAAAGTATAAAATAGAAAACCTGATTAGCAGAAGAAGATTCTGCATTTCTTGGGTCAGCCCAGCTCACAGTCGGAGCGTTATCGTCAAGCTTAAATGTTGGCTTTGACATCTTCTGCCTTGAGTATTCTGCACATGCATGATTATGGTACTCGATGAAAACAAATCCCCGGTTTTGACTGGGGTTTACTGGATCCTATCATGTAGCACATGCTATCAATAACTAATATAATCAACTGGAACATTAAAATACATCTGAATTGCAAATAATTAAGTGACAGAAAAAATTCACTAATAGACAAACCTTCAACAATTCAATACAAGTGACTCCAGGCCCAACCTCTGTCACAACCTTCTTTACATCTTCCTCCCCCCAGTTTCTAGGAAGATTACCAATGAACAACTTATTCTTTGCTTGAGATGTTGAACATTTAATCCTTTTGTCCTGAAGTAGACAAAAGCAGTGAACAACAAAACAGAAATAAGATTCAAGAAAGAAAACAATTTAAAAAAAGAAAGATAAGAAAGAAAAAAAGAAGCGCCATACATGCACAGATAGCCATATGCAGTAAAAACTAAAAAGGAGAACCATGTATCTGACACACATAAATAACAGCATATCTTGACAACTTTTGCCTAATACAATCTGCTGAAGTGAAATGGAATGTACTCTACATCACCTTCAATTCACAGCCATTCAGTGTTTCAATAGCTTTGGAAGCCAACTCTTTGGATCTATACGTTACAAAAGCATAATAACCCTTGACCTCCCCTGGAGCTTTCCCCTTCATTATCCTCACCTGTAGTCATTACATTTATATATAGTCAGTCTACATTAGAAGAATACAGCCAGGGCATTGTAAATTGAACAATGTTACCTCTGTGACTTCTCCTATAGATTCACAAAATCTCCTCAAATCCTCTTCAGAAGCATAATGAGGAATGCCACCAACATAGACCTCTGATCCATGAGGAGGAAGTGCAAGAAGCTCTGCATGCTTCTTTCTCTTTTCTTCCTCTGTCTCATAATCATCATCACCATCAGAGCCTTTCTGCGCAGCGGCTACACCGACAAGCTCGGTATTCTCCTCCTCTTCTTCCACCTCTTCTTCTACCTCTTCCTCAACTTCCACTTCCTCCTCTTCTTCCACTTCTTCATATTCAACCTCTTCCTCTATAGTCTCCTCAGGTTCATTGTCTCCATCAAGGTCCACCTGCTCTTCAGACTCTTCCCTTGTCCTTGGCATTTTATGTATCTAATAAAGCAAGCTTGCGAGGCAACTGTAAAGGAAGCACAGAAGCCAGAAGCATTGACAAAGGAAAAGAGTACAAATGTGGAAAGGAGGAAACAAAAAATGAGAGGCCAAATGGAGTAGCAAAAAAAGAATTTCGATTGAATCTGTGCCATGAAGATAATATGGCTTCAAAGGAGTCACAACTCACAACTTGAATGATTCAGAAAAGGGTATTAAAAATTGTTAAAAGAAGAAACAAAGACAGGCAAAGAGAGTTCTGAACGATAACCAAGAGGATTCCGATGCTCAACAAAGTGAAATTCTTGAAACTAGACAATAGATAATGACATTTGCCCCTCAAAAAAAACCAATGGCCAGTTTACTGTTCAATTATACAGGTTCTGGGAAAACATTCACCGCAAGGGGAAAAAAAGACAAAAAGAAAACAAACAGGCAAAAACAAGGAATGAGAGATTGAACTATGAGCTAGAATTAAATACAAGTAGCAGGAATACGATAAGAAATTCCAGAAAAAAAAAGGGCAAAACAAATTCGCAGAAGCAATTATAGTTATTTACCATCGCTACAAGCCATCTTTAAGTTTCAATATGCATACCTCAAATATATACAGAAAAGATGCAGGCTTGGTATTTAAACATTCAGAAATTTCAAAGACCATTGATTTCTATCACTATGGTACAATGATGTAATAAATTTATGAAATTTTCAAATAATGAAACTACAAATGCAATATTCCTATTGATACAGAAACAGGGAAAGAAGTGATAAAGCTGGAAATACTTCGAATTCAATATTTGCTGGTAACCTTAAATTAGATATATAAGATATTAGACGTTAACCAGAAAGCACATAGAAGAATCCGTGATTATATAAATATATCTAGAAACAAAGATAGCGAGCTTACCGAGCTCGAAAATTTGAAGAATGGAGGGAAACCTAGCAAAGAATAATGAGGGATTTTTGTCGAAGAAAACCCTAATTCTGAGTTTCAGTCTTGCCGAGGAGGAAAGTAGGCTCTTCAGTTCGCGGGCCCTTTGGGTTCGAGTTTGTAACTTAGAAGCAGATACAGATTTTCGGGTTGACCAGGCCCAACTAAAACAAGTGGATCTCATTGGTTTTCACTTCAATTTTTTTTTCCTCTTTATCATAATTGTAAAATTAGGAGGGATTAACTTACACCAGATTTAAATAATCTTGTTTTACATCCTTTTTTTAACTTAATTTTCAATTTTTCGACCAAAAAAAAATTAATTTACAATTTAATATTTTAAAACACCAATCATTAAATTAAATTACTCTTACTATAGATATCATAAACGAAATATTTCAATTCCATTTATATCTTTATCTATGGAGACTCCAATACTTATAAATATTTTTAACACTCACTTGAAGTAAAAAATCATTGAGCTTTACAATAAACTCTATACATCAAACCTGTAGTTAAACATTTTCAATTAATATCAAATTTGACATGCATGATCTATGTTATTATTTAAAATACAACAGTAATGATTAGACAAATAAAAATCTATATTATTATTATTATTATTATTATTATTATTATTATTATTATTATTATTATTATTATTATTATTATTATTATGGCTTAAATACCAAAAAAAATCCTTAACCTTTTTCATTTGGGACAAATAAATCCCTTATCTTTTTTGGTAAAAAAATCCCTTTGGAATATTATCGTCCAAACACACTCATAGAAAAAAAATGTATTATAGAATTGTATTTGTATGACCTATATCAGATTGTAACCAAAGATTACGAGCTTCGCTTTAACATGGAATATATAAAGGAAAATTATTCAATACACCGTTAGTGAAATTTAGCAGACTGCACGTGCGAATCTAGAAGGGTGACATGTGTCCCCTTAGGGATTAGATTGAAATATTAAGGCCATGTTTGGTAGTGGAGAACATTCTCCATCTTCCATCTCCATTTTCATTTGCTAAAATCTGTTCTCATTTGCTATTTTCCATTTTCTAGAAAATTCTCTAGAAAACTTGTTTGGTTCATGAAAATGAAATTGGCCAAATTGTGTTTTCTTCTTTCTTTCTTTTTTAAATGAAAAATTGTTTAAAAAAATTAAGAAAATGTATTTAGTATCTATAATAAAATCAAAGTAAATAAAATACATCAATATATCAATTTATAATATATCAAACAATTAATAAAATCAGATAATAATTTACAATATATCAATTTACAATATATCAAACAACTAATAAAATCATTAGATAATAATTTACAATATATCAATTTTGCCTATAACTATTCCACAAAAATATAGCAATCTCTTCTCGGAATTGAGCCGTTGCAGCTGTTCGAAATAGAATTCAACCATTAGCATTATGACTTCAAAAATAATCATAGATACTTGATCCAGACACTTCCCTTCTATGAAGTGATATTGATTACAGGATAAATTGCATTTAAAACTCACAAGTCTTGTAAAGCAAATATATATATTTTTAAAAAAAGACAATTCAACATTAATGGAAATATGTAAACCCCAGCTATAATAGTATATATAAGTAAAGAACTCACTGAATGCAGGGGCAACAGTAGTGGATTGTGCTTGTGAGGATGAAGAAGGAATGGTAGTCTTTGTCGATAATGGAAAAGACTATTCCTCCTTCTTCAGTTTTGCAAAGGTACTTAATTTTAACTAGTAGTATCAGGCTCTGCTTAAAGTTCACTATTCTTTTGGTGATAAACAATTTCCAGCTAAAATTAAAACCAACTAGTCTAGTCTAAATAGATGTCATTTAATGAACTTATCAAAAATCAGTCAGGGCACAAAATGATCAAGGATATAATGTATCAAACATTGAACATGCTAATTCATTAGTGGAATATGTTCCCAACATTATAGACCCCAGATCAAATGAAAACTTTATAGTGAGTCTTTGACAATCATAGTAAAATTGACTAGAACTTTGGGAACGTTCTTTTAAAAGCAAATTTACTAATTCACAAATCCTCAAAGGGCAAAGACCAAAACCCACCTTAAATTGATCCAAGCAATAACAAGAACTGAAGAAGCCAAGAGCATAAAATAACGCCTAGTAAAAAACAGGCCTATTTGCAAATAAGCTACCGCACCACCTACCTGCTCAAAAATATTAACAAGGGTAATGCAATTTCAGTTACCTTCCATGAGTCGAGTAAACAATAATGCCTATGGTTTTACACATCGATTAAGACCAACAATAACAATGGTAACTGAAATGAGATCAACCTTATTATAGGATCACAGGCACGAAGGGTATGGAGGATAGAAGATCGATAAGGTTAGGCCTTAGAGAAATCAAAATCCTTATTAAAAGGAAAAATGCCAAACCCCCATTATAATTTTTCAGTAGGAAGCACTTTCTGATAATATACATGGATTTAAAACATTATCAGGAAAAGAAAGGAACTCATAAAAGACAGATATCAGAAATTGTAATATTGATAAGCTATAGGAACCATATCATCCAAAAAAAAAAGGAACCATATCATCCAAATTCATAGACAATGACATCACCGAATATATCAAAACCAAGTCACCATCTCCTTTTTAAATTGAATGTGATTAGTACCAAAGTGCAAAGTGACATCATGGATAACAACAATCTCTAATCACCCAAATTACAATCTCAAGTTCTATTACGTTTTCCAAAGCACCAAGACTTCAATAAAACATTAAAAAAATGGGACCAAACAAGATTGATGAATTCACTTGGTTAAGAAAACATTTCATCAGCTATAAGATCCTGATAAGGTCCTAAAAACCAACCATGTGATTCACTTCAATACAACTTTTCAACAAATTTTGGCCAACAGTATGAAGGAAAAATCACACCAAACTTATGATCCAAATGAAAAACCAGTTACGGGACTAGTACTCCCTGAAGTAGCAGCTGCACTTGTCACACCAAATCCAGTAAATTACTTAGATACATTCAGGGTGCCAAAACAAATGACAAAATTGTTCATGCACAAGTTCAAACATAGACAAAAACAAGCATGTTACCATATATTGAATCAACTAGGCAAATGATGTAGCAAACAAGGTTGAACTTAGCACATGATATCTAGACCAGAAACACAACATCTTTATACCTCAAAACCTGCTCAAGAATTCAAGAATCATCAGTCCATAAAGATCTATGAAAAAATTGTTCAAATGAGGTCAAGAACCCAAAACAACAAAATGAAGTTATAGGGCCTCAACAACCAATTTTACTTGGATCAAATGCTCATTGCTACAATACCATACAGGTCATAAAGCTAACTAAAGTTGGTTTCATATATAGACCAAACTTCACCAATAGCCAATAAGGATAACAAGAAATGTAGAAAATTGAATCTCTAATGTATGGCAACTAAGTCCTTTATGATAAAGCAAACTACTCAACAACTTTATAGACCCCAGATTAAATGTGTATCACTCTCAAATTAGAAACAAACTTGTATATCAGAGCAGGTTTCATACAGGAGAAAAAGTTAGAAATCAAAATGGACAACCATCTAACCTTTATAATAGAGGGTGCTCCAAATACTATCGTTGTAGGTCTGAATCCTGATACAAATATGTATTCTCCTTTTAAGTTTTGTGAAATTTTACTATGTAAGTTCCATAGACTCAATAATGTTCAAAAAGCTTCATATTTGTTCTCTGTAATCATATGATTTTTCCAATCCAGATAGTAAACAAGGAATTCTAATAGATAAAAAAAACTTTAACATTTTTTTCAACATGATAAGTGTGTATCACTCTCAAATTATTCAATCCCACCTTACTGAAAAATTATTCAGAATTTTCAACATGAAATCAGTTCATTTAGCCATTAAAAATAACTTATTAACAGCTCAAACATTAACAAATCGAAACCTTAAGCCAATGGCCAACACCCAAAACAACATAGTTCTTCAAGTCTGAATAGACAAAAGCTCATTAAATTCAAAAACAACAAGAAAATGGATATTTCATTCAATAAACATATGGGTCCAAAGTCATTCATTAAATGCAAGAAAATCATAGAACACGAAACTCCTAAGACACAAATCAATAGATTCAGGGCAAAGCGCAATAAACAAATGAAAAAAAAGGAAAGTCCAGATTGTTTACAATTAAAAACGACGGCCGGCGTAGAGAGGAGAAGCATTGAAGCAGAGATTTGAAAATTGGGAGAGAGGAGATGTGTTGGGTGAGAGAAGAGAATATCGGGGAAAAAAATGAAAGAAAAGAAGGGTAAATGAGAAAAAAAAAAGGAAAATTGGTGTAAGTTGTAAGTAGCGGGATTCGAAGCTGGGCCTGGTTTTAAAATTTTTTTTGGTCAGCATGTTTTCATCATTCTCTACAGAATGGGGAGAACACCTTTTTGTTGTTCTCCAATTTTCCATCTCATTCTCCAAATTCTGTTCTCCATCACCACTACCAAACAAATTTTCCAACCCTTCTCCATTTTCCAAGAGATGGAAAACACCCCTATTTTGGGCTACCGAACAAGCCCTAAAATTCTCATTAATCTGAAATGTGGTACTTGTCAGACTTTGAATTCGCTTGTGGAATCCAAAAACTATACTGACAGTATATCAAATTGTAACTCATATATAAAAATATAAACATGGAATATATAAAATTGTAATCAGTGATTCATATATATTACAATTTCCATTATTATTCATATTTCAAGATAATTACTTCTAAACATTCTCAATAATTTTCTAACACTTGTGCCAACAAGTCGCCAACTATCATAAAAATTGTCCCAAAATATGGTATGAATAACTGAAGCTTAAAGTAAATTGTTAACAAGAAAATAAAAAGACCCGTTGCGGTGAATAGTGGTCAGAGACACCTTGTGATTATTTATGGTTGAATAACCACTTTGCCCCCTGATCTTTACAAATTTAAGACAAATTGTCTATTAAATTGAACTTTTAAATTCGGCCACTTTATCCATTGAATTCAGAAAATTAGGATAATGTCTCCCTTCACGTGACCGAGACTGACAGCTTGCTGATGTGGCTTTTCCACGTCCACACTCATGTGAGCCCCACATGACCCAAAATGCTAATGTTAACAAAAGTTGGTCACATCACAAAATCTGGACGAACTTAACGGAGAAGTTGTTAGATGGGTCGTTCCATCATGTCAACCATTGGACTAACCACTAAAATTTTGTCATTTCAAATGAACTCCTAAAATTTAGACACAATTTTAGTCCAAGGTTTAGCCTCCTTTCAAAATAAATCATGCATAAAGGGTAAGTCCCAAAAGTATATACTAATTTTTTTACATATTATTTGAATAGACATATGAATTTACTATTTGATCCCATGTTTGGGTTAATGAGGGGCTAGATTATTAAATATTTTAGTCTTTTTCCAAATACTAAATTACTTTAAGGCCCTAAACTTTGATTAATGTTGAGATGGATAACTCTACTTTTTGGTTTTTTGCCAAAGGTGAATGTGAACACAATTAATTGTGGTTTTAAAAGCAAGTTTATCCCATGAATGCAATGTTGATTTTTTTTTATAGAAAATGCATTATTATACATTTCATGTTCAAATAGAATGATTGTAGTCATATATTTCAAAAAAAGAAAAAGAAAAAGAAAAATGAATGATTATATTAGTCTTATAAATTCATGAAATGATGGTTTTTTCTCCATGCTTATATTCCAATATATCTTTTTATCTTTATTCGATAAATTAAGCGATAATAACTCTAAAAAATGGTAAACTGTATGACAACAACTACAACAAAAACTTTTATTTTCTACAACATCATGTTTTAAGGCACCACTCTTTTACTTTACCAGATTAGTTCTTTAATTATAAGATCTGCTCCAAATATCGAATATGCTAACCACTTACTCACATATATCACAAGAACACAGGAAAAAAAAATTATAACAAAAATGATTTGCTAGCCACAAATCAAGAATGCTCGACGCGCCAGCGCGAACTGATCAACTTGTTGAGATATTATTCAGATAGAGTTTTAGAAAATTGATGAGTTGTCATCATATTATTAGTTGGTCTCAAAGATGACGTGATGTGTCAGTCCCACCTAATAATTTCTCGATTTAATGGCACCATTAATCATGCCATCATGTTAAGGAGTACATTGGACCGATTTTCCAAATTCAGGAGGGAAAGTGACCAAATTTAAAGTTTAGGAGCAATTTGTCATAAATTTACAAAGTTTTGGGACCAAAGTGGCTATTCAGCCGATTATTTACAGTTAAATCCTATCAATTCAATTTTGTCTTCCGAAAAATTAGTAATTTAATTAGATAGTACTATTTCTGGCAAAAAAAAATTAGATTTATTTCTATTAGTTGCAAAAAAATTTAGATTTTCAAAAAAAAAATTTAAGAAGATAAAATTAATATTTATATCTAGTTTTTTTTGGTATTGGATATTAATTTTGATATTACTATTATCTCAAAAGTCTTATTAAAAAACATTTTTTTGGTTAACAGTGAAAAAATTAATTACAGTGTTAACAAAAAAAATTGACCCTTTGTTTTTTTTTTTCAAAAAATTGACTTAAAAAAATTGACCAATCTAACCGATTAAATTTTCAAAAAATTTCTTTCCCTCCCCTCCCGATGTAGGAGCTTTTTTATTTAGGTTTTCTCTCTCCAATCCCTCGTTTCATTTCAACATTTTCTCTCTCTGTTTTCATTTTTAGCTTTTCTCTTTCCTATTCACTCCCTCGATTTAAACTTATCCTCTGCACTCACAGTGATGGGAAAAAAACAGAGACTCAAATACCAGAAAGTCGCTCAAGCCTCCTCTTCTTCTCACCCAGCGGCGGAGGCCTCTTCTTTACTAGCGACGGCGTCTCCTGTTCTTGACTGGGATTGGAGAGTGGAGAACTCAAAAATGTCAAATTAGTTTTTGTTGGAATTGGATCATTTAATAGTAGTTATTGAGTTGTTTCCTAAATCAAATGAGTTCTGGAAAATTGGATTTCAAAGTATGATGAAAGTTTCTTTGTGTATTTTCCCTTACTTTCTTACCTTTATTAAATCTGATCTGCTGCATGTTTTAATTATCAATGCAAAGTTGCTCCAGTTGGAAGTTACTATTAACTTTCAAATTACAAATTTTACGAGTTGGCGGTGTGATGATCCAAACATTTCTATGTATGATTCGTATTGTAGGTCATGGATTTTCCTTTTCTTGTTTCACTTTTTCTATCACTTATGTCATTAGGGGGGGAACATATAATAATATATCAGACGGCATAGATTTTGCCTTGGAAAATCACGGAAAATTTAGGACTAAGATGAATTTGTGTGTATTCAATCTTTTGTCATTGCCCTTGCTGTTGTTGCCTGTGATATGTCACGAGGTACATATGCATTCCAACATATATCCAATCAAGACAATAAAGGAAAGAAGGTGTTGCTTCATTGATGTGTAGGATGCGCACATTTTAGTTGTTGAAAACTGCGGATTCCAATACTTGGATTGGTTAATTGAAGTTCATCAAGTAGATTTTAATATGCCTTGAGATCATCAACTAGATTTTAATATTTGATTTCCTAGTGCATTTAATAGGAGTTACTTTAAGACATTCTGCCATATGCTAGTGATCTGTACTTGCTAACTATTACTGCAATTAGAATGTAGCAGAGATTTAAGTTTCAGCTTGTAGCAGAGATTTAAGTTTCAGCTTGGTCCGACTATTCTTAAAGTTAATTAGAGCTACTTATATCGTTGAGAAACTGGTATTTGTAATTAACATTATATTGTCTATTAACATATGGATGGAAGTCTTTTATTTGGAAATGAGCATTATCTTGTATTGTTCTTGTATATAGAAAAGCATTATCTTCTACTACAAATTGATGCTTTTTCTTGGATTCTTTATATGTGCATCATTTTCATTGCTTTACCATTGCTGTTTTTCTTTGTATAGGGGTACGAGACTTTAAGTCATTTTAGACAAGTTCGCAATTATTGGTATCGGAGGGCACTCATGATGTTGATGGAGCTAATAAATACTGCTGACTTTGTAATGGACAACCTTGAACTATACTACAATGAACTAACACGTTTGATGAGGTTGCAAAAGGTTCTCAAGAAGAATGATAGGGCTGCAATAGACTTAGAAGCTTTTATAACCTTAATTACTTGTGGAAGAATTGGATATGCCCATCAACGATGTTCTCGCATATCCGATTCTTCCTATAGGATCTATTACACAATTTGATATTGTGTCTGAGCTTCTCAAGGATAATGATTTATATCTCTTTCGTGGACTCATACGATATGAGTTCGTGATGAGGTTGAGGAAAATGTGAAACATAATATTCTGGAATGGGCAGATTCACATGGCATAGTGTGTACTCCTGACTGTGACGCTAGACAAAGTGCTGGACCAAGCGGAAGGTAAGGCTAAAATAGGTAGCTATCTCTCTAAAAGTGAAGATTAGTTTCACTTTGGTACATGTAAACAAGAGTTCTTGATGTGGAGTGATGCAACGTCACAAACAAGCAAGGATATGTAGGAGGTGGCAGAGAGGAAGGCCGGAGCAGTTCCTTGAGGATGAGTGTGCGTGGCAGGCGGTGTATATGGTGGTTATTTACGGTGTTGCTAGTTTTTTTGGTGTCAGAGAGATTGAGAGTAAAATCTCTGTATATTGTGAATAATGGCAAAATGATTAACCCTCTTCCAATTGTCTTAGAGTATTATTTATACCCTTGATTTTAGTAACTGCTCCACGTTCTCATTTTGACAACGTGGGTAATCACCTCATGCTTCATGAGGTAACCACTTATGGGCTTTGTAATATTTGGTGGGTGTTTATGGCTTTAGTATTTGGTAGTAGGGTAGGAACACATCACTCTCCTCAAGAAAAGGTTGAGAATAGTACTCTCAACTTGCCTCCTAGCCTGAGCCTCCAAGCCAACTCTCCTACACATCCCAAGAGACTACACTATGAACCTTGTCATGTGCTCAAAGTCTAACCCATATAGTATTATATACATTAATATATGACTATTAATTTGTCACGTGTTTCACACGTGGGATTGAAATTTGGCGGAAAGTGATTTTAAGTTACATGTTGTGTAATATAATGTTTCTTTTTTAAATTTTGAAAAGACTAAATTTGTCCAAATTCATCAAAATTATTGGGAATAAACTCATCAATTTTTTTGTTATAAGTAAATTGTGTTAACCACTTTATCGATAATAGGAAGTGATCAAATTTACAGTAACTAGTTACTGAAAAGTTATATATATTATCAAAAACTATACCTAAACCAAAAAATTTAGTAAATTTTAATTAGTTAATAATTTCATAAATAATGGATGCTATCAAATTTATAATATAAAGTTACTAAAGAATCTATGTAGTTATGAAAAATGTTTTACACCAACAAATCCAATAACATCTAATGATAAGTCATTTTGGTAACAATTTAATCAATAAATGAGTTATCAAATTTATAATACTTAGTTACTGAAAAAGCTATAACGGTTATGAAAAAAGTTATATATGTATCAACTAATTTAAAACATTCATTATATCATTTGTCAAATTATTTTGAGAGAGGACATTATAATGAAACATATCATTAATTCGACTCAATGTCTTTCTAAATTATCAAATCAAAGAGTAATAAACACTTACAGCTGTAATCAAGCAGTTGGAGAGTACTTGCTCTATAGACTGCTTCTTGAAGAAAAAAAATACAGATTGGTTCCACCAGAAGGAGAAGTTTGGATGAACTCCAACAGAGGGTTTAAAAGGGAAAAATGTCCTTTTAATACAAGATGTCATTGATGCATTAACAGAACGATTACATCCATTTCCCATGGTTCCATGATGTTCTCAACTGGAGAGAGTCCAGAATTAGCAGTGAAAAAACTTGGAACAGGAATCCTTGTTGCATTCCAAATTGCCTTAGAGCAAATTGAGGGGAATATGTAAATAGGAAAGAAGGTAATAGTCCATGTCTATGGCGACCAACTAAGTTTCTAAGACTTAAGTAAGAGGTCCAAACATCAAGAAAAGATAAATAATCTGGATGATTATCATCAAACTGTTTATTGGCAGAAATAAAGAGAGGTTTGAATTTATCATGGAGGTGTTCATAAGGAATGAAAAACTCAGAGGAGGTAAGTTTGAAAGTATATAAATACTCAATGACGCCAGTGAAGGAAGGAAAAGTTGGATTAGCAAACAGATGACTCCTTAAAGTATGACTATCAAAGACAAGGGAAAGAATCCTATAATGTTGGTTTGACTGATGAAAGTACAAAGTAAACCATACTTGAAATAGCCACATTGGACCATTGCATTTAGTTGTACCCCTTCCCATCCTATCAACTAAGGTGTTCATGCCTTTATAAGCATGCGCTAACATCAATGGGGGAAGGTCAACAACTTTTCCTTGAGCCAATAACTCAGCCAATGGGACAAAGTCAGAACATGACTGAATTGGGATGCAAAAAATGAACTTGCATAACCAATATAACAGAAATGCAACATGTTCAAATTCACCAATTTCAGTTTCTGAAGAGCAAAATTGGCGTTTGAAAGAACGAAAAGAATGGTAAAATGACTTCAAAGGAAAGTTTGAAGTAGAAGGATTGAGAAATTCATGATGACCAGATTCAAACAAAGAATTCTTGAAGCCAGTCAGTACCACAACATCTCTAATGGTTAGAATCATCCAACCAAAAGGGAAAATGAAGAGATTGTAATGGGGTGACCAAAACAAAGGTAAAGTAGCAAGGATATGGTGATCAGGCTTAGGAATTGAATTGCATAATTCAAGCATTGAAAGGATTCCTAATTTACACCAAGAAGCAGAAAAGTGGGGATAAAGTTTCAAATACCATTGTTTGAAGTCATTATCGGAGAATGGCCATTCTTGAATTGGAAAATCGTAAGGGTCTCCACAGAATGTATCAAGAATCGCTACACCTAGAGTATGCATCAATATATCTTGGTTCTGAGTAAGTGGCAACCATGTCTTAATAGAACTTGCACTTGGAGACGTCGGTCCTGATGTAGTAATCCCATCAATACGTGACATGCAAGGCAAGAAACCCTTCATTGATCGAATTCTGAGACTAGGATAAGGATAAAATTCAGATTTTCTAGTGATCGGATTAAGCAAAGGAGCAACCATGATTATGGATTAAAAGAATTTGTTCCTTGGTTTTTCTTAAAACAAAAGAAGTGAAAATTGAATAGATCACTTCTTCAATTATAAAGGAAAAGTTAAATTAGTAAGAGACCACATTCAAGGGAGTTTTGAATTAGTGGAAATCAAAGGCATTAACTGACAGTTAAGAGAAGTTGAAGGGTTTGGAGCCGTTGCTAGTTTGGGAAAGTGAACTTTCAAACGGACAAGAAAATTTAAGTAACAATAAATCAAATAATGATGTAATAAATCAATATTTGATTTGGGGGCAATTGTTGGAGTGCAAAATTAATTCTAGGACTAGGTCTATTGATTTTGGGCTTTAAAGAGTTAGACCAAGAGAATACTTGGGCTTGAATTAATCATTTTTGGGCCTGAAGAGTGTTTAAGCCCTATAGAATTAATTAAGTTGGTTAATAATGGTTAAAATTGGTTAACTAAGTGGATTAGTGGCCGGTTACTTTTACTTAAAATGTGGACAAGTTTAATGTAATTCACATACTTAGTTAATTTCGGATTAGAAGTTAATTAACCAATGATGTGAATACTATAAATAGGAGTTTTTCTTATGGAGAAAGGGTTGGCAAATTCATCAATGATAAAAGAGTCAAAGTTTCTTCATAGTTGGCTAGATTTGTAGAAATAACCCTTAAAATTAGAGTAACCTTGTACCTTAGGAGTAGTTTCTGTAACTTAGTTTTTCCTCTTAATCACTTGTATCCAAGCTATTCGAAATCTTTGAATCTCATTTTCTTGTACTTTCTATTGTCCTTATATAAATCTCTTGTTTTAAAGAACCTTATAACTTATCATATTGATTGAAATTCCCCATCCTTTCATACAAGGCCTTTTGTTCTTCTTGGCATCTATTGTTTTTGCACAAATCTTTTTGGTTCTTAAAAAGAAACAATTTGAGAAGGTTCAAGTGTCCGAAATGAATTTCTAGATCCGTGGATTTATTAACATCAAATTTGTAAAAAAGAACAAAAAGAAACAAGGGTGGGAACCCTTAAATTCAACTCATCAAACACCACCCCAATTACAAAATCCCCAAAATATGTTAAAGACATGAGCTTTGGGACTGATGAAATCTCGATATATTCTAACTCAAGGCAGCTTATAATCTCTAAGCTCTTTAGTTTGAGTGAAGGGCCGGAGACGTTTAGCTGTGCTAGAGACTCTGAGACTTCAATGCTAAGCACTTCAAGCAAAGGGCAAGCAGTCAAAATGTATTCTACAACTTCACCTGTTACTTCCACATCAATCAAACGAAGGACTTCTAAAGAACCAATGGTGTAATTAGAGAGAAACTGAGTTGTAAGTCTATAGCTTCCCCAAGGGATATTCATATAATTTTCCCAAGGACTATATATAATTTTCCCATGAACTTTTAAAATCCAAGTGAAGGCTTCGAACTTTCTTCTCAAATGCAAAAATTATCCAGCCATTACTTTCAGGTTTACTATAACTTCCTTCATCCACAACAAAACAAACTGTGAACTCATCTATAGTAGTTCCTTGATGGGATTTCAAGGTGTTATTCACCCAATTAATGAACCTTGACCACAATTTCATGATCACTTCCCTGTCTAGCATATCCGAAAGTGAATAATCAAAATTAAAGAAGATCAAAATACTAACAAAATAAATACACACAAATAAATTAGGAATCTATTGAATCAACACATGAGAATATATAGGTTCTTCAAAATTAAGAAAATTGCCCTTTGATTATGCCAAGAAAGTTCCAAAGGTATAGTCCTGGTGAATTATTTGATATATAGGATCCTCACAGTTTTGTCCTTCACATGGTTATAGCATAAGCCCATAACTGCACCATCCGATGAATTAGTGAATTGGTTGGCTTTTTTTTTTATATATATATTTACAAATTAACCTTGTTCGAGTCGGGTTGGCCTATAATGGGGTAAAGTTCTCCCAGTAATGGTTTTTCCATGCACAAGACTCGAATCCGAGACCTTATTTAAGGGAACAAGTGCCAAACCACTTGTTGGTAGAATTGATTGGCCTTTTGCATGTTCTCTTAACATAGCTACCAAAAGTAAAGTACATGGATGAACTACCGAAATCCAAATGAAGCCTGGGTTAAAATTTAAAAATTAAAATCTCATTAGGCTGGGCCATCGACCCATATGTGGGCCCAATGTATCCATTTCGACAATGAGCCTTGGACCTAGCCCTAGAAAAAATATGTTTTGGCGTGGCAAACCCATACTTCTAAAGCCCGGCTTCCCAATATCGGGTGATCCATTAATTTGGGCCGTGCCGGCCGACCCGCCCATTTTGCCATGTATCTATATTGAACCGTAAGTACAAAATAGCTACGCTACGACGCAGTATGCCAGTACTATATATATATATATATATAAAAAAAAGATAGCCACCGGCGGGAGTTCTCAAGTTCTCAACCACTGTCTGCTGTGGGAGATCTCAAACTCAGTTCAGTTCCTGATGTTCCTATACTGTCTGCCGCCAAAGGTCCGCCGTCTCTTTTAACCGCTTGGTTTCGATTTTCAAATTTACTTTTTGAAGGTAAAGGTAAACCAATTGTTGTAAATGAATCAATGGTAATTTTCCCCCTTAAATATCATAACATTGTTCGTTTCCTTTATGTGCTTCATTCATTTTTTCCCTTTCTAACTTCTGCTAGTTTTGCCTTTATTTGCAGGGTAGAAAACCCCTTCCTTTATTTAAAGGATTTGTCATATATGGATTGTCAGATTGTGTAAATCTAGATTTAAGGCAGCAGTGCAACAGAAGTCATTCTTCTGTTGAGGGGAATTTGATAAATGATTTACCAGATCACATTCTTGTTTCCATCTTGTCTCGGTTGGATTCGAAAGAGGCAGCACGAACTGCTGTCTTATCCCATAGATGGAGGAATTTGTGGAAATTCACAACTAGATTAGTCTTTGACAATTCGCTGTTGGTATGGGGAATACTGAGTGGGGACTTGGTGAAATCTCTTCAAGTTGAAAGGTTTAGGTTTATTAACTGGGTGAATAATGCATTGGAATCATATCAAGGAACAAGTTTAGATGAGTTCAAAGTTTGCTTTGACGTGGACGAAGAAAGTTGTAAACTTGATATTGATGGCTGGATCATTTTTGCTCTAGAAAAGAGAGTTCAAAGGCTTCATTTGGATTTTAGTAGATCATCTACACACTTTTCTTATGGTAGCTATACTCTTACGACTCAATTCCTTTCTAATTACAGCATTAGTTCCCTAAAAGTCCTTCGTTTGGTTTATGTGGAAGTAACTAGTGAAGTTGTTGAGTACATGTTATCTATGTGCCCCTTGCTTGAAGCACTTTCTGTGAAAGGTTCAGATTCTCTTTCACAGATCAAAGTTTATGACCCTTCGCTGAAACTAAAGAGCCTAGAGATTTTATATTGTAGTAACTTGAAATCTATCGAGATTTCTTCCACAAATCTTGTATCTTTTGCATATGGTGGGCAAAAAATAGTCGCTGCAATCAACAATGTTCCCCATCTTGTAGAGGCATCTTTTTCCGGAGAATGTGCAGGGCTACTTACTAGAAACATCTTCATATTTTCGGAATTGGTTTCACAACTGCAAGTGCTTGAACTTGACTTGGTGGGGGAGGTACTGGTTGGAAAACTAAACAAAATTTCATAGTTCAGTAGCATTGAACTATTTTTTACTAATATTTTGTGATTTTGAATTGAATGGATAGGGAAGATGAACTTTTCGAAATTTTCCCAAGCTGAAGAATCTTAAGCACTTGGAACTGCGAGTAAGTGGAGATACTGCTCCCAGCCTTCTCTCTTGTGCCAATCTTTTGAAGGTCTCTCCTTTATTGCATAGATTTACCTTGAAGGTGAACATACTATTTCTCCATCTTATGGTTTTGTAATTGTGTATTTCCTCCGATGTGCTTTAATGATGCTTGTAGTGTTAGTTTTGCAAGTGCTTGTTTTATTAGTTTGCAAATCTTTTATTGTGCATTTGGTTGGACGATTTACAAAATTTCAGGAATTTTAGAATGAATGCATTTTAAAATGCGTCAAACCAAGAATGAAAATTTTAGTTTGGATTTTGATAAATAAAAAAATTAATTATAAAAAGAAATTTATTAATTTTAGGGTATATATATATATATATTTATGAAAAATAAGAGAAATATATGTAAAAGTGATGACATATATTTTGAAAATTTGTTGTTGTTATCAAGATTAAGAAATTTAAAAAGAAAAAGGAAAATGTGATTTATTGAATATTCAAGGGACTTGAAATTTCACCTTTTGAGATGGAATTTGTGAAGGTTTGGACCCTCCAATGTCCCTCCTTCAAATATCAAGCATGTAATTTTGAAATTGTTAATTTTATTCTTCCATTCTCCAAAACAAGATAGTTTACTTTTTATAATTTTGAAAAAGTCATTTATGAGTGGAATACCTGGAAATTCCTCATCCAAACATACCCGTAATTACATTCTAAGGCTTTCTCAGTTTTTTTCTGTTCACTTTGTTCATTATTAATTAGGTCGCATATACTGTTTTTTTTAATGAATATAAATTATTGATTGGTTTTTATTGGGTACCTATGAAGTTTCCTATCTATTTAAATGAAAAGCTTAGAATGAAATTTTTAAGGCATTTCTCTTGAACAGTTGGAATCGTGATTATTGTTGTACAATGAACATCCTATTCCACTAGAATGACCATTCATTTTTTTTTTATTTGGAAAATTTGCAAAACCCTGCATTACTTTTCTGGAAACATTTTATTTCTGATTTGATTTCATTGTACTCTTCTTGACTCTTATTTTTTCCCAATTTTCTTGTGAATTATTCTGTTTAGATGCATTTGTACCACGTAAAATATTTGGATTCCTTGACTGGATTCTTGCTTCTTCTTTCTGTTTTCCTTTCTCTTAAACGAATCGTGATTATTGTTTCCATTAGAATGAGCATGCTTATTTTCTTTTGGAGATTTTGCTAAACCCTCCCTTATTTATTTTGAAATAATTTTAACTCTTATTCGGTTCCATTATACTATTCTTGACTTCTCTTGCTTTCTTTTTGTGGGTGAATAATTCTGTTTAGATTCATTTGGACTGCATAAAATATTTGAATTTCTTGATTGGATTGTTGTTGCTTCTTTCTTTTTTTTCTTTTTGGCACCTTGATTTCTGCACCAAGCCACATCTAGTTGCTGCTGACTCTCTTTTGGAGGAAACTACTGCTCAATCTGCTGACTTGGTTAAAGGTGTCAAAGACATTGGACACCAGAGCATCATGTACCTCTTCAGCTTATTGCAGCCCAAAATGACAGTAATTGAACAAAGTTCTTCGCCTCCTCAAAAAAAAAAAAAAGTTCTTTGCATATCTCATGTAGTGCATATTAAGAGAGCATGCGAAAGCCATTCAACTTAATCAACTCACTAACTCATTGGATGGTGCAGTTATGCATGTGCTTATGATGTAACCATGTTAAGGACAACTGTGAGGATCCTATCTGATAATTCACCAGGACCAATACTTTTGGTACTTTCCTGGCATAAGGGCAATTTTCTAAATTTTGAAGAACCAATCTAATGTGTTGATTCAATAGATTCCTTAATTGTGTGTGTATTTTGTTAATATTCTGATCTTCTTAGACGATGAGATCAATTTTTATGTAATAACTTTAAAAAGACTTGATGGTTGTCTGACTACCATGAACAAACACAAAGAAGTTGACTGAAGTGCATTTATTAGCGATTTACTTGTGGCAGGTTTCAGAGCTAGCTGACAGCAAGATATATCGCCCGGTGAAGGAGAAAGAAATAAAGAAACTACATCCACATTTGAAGGTGATTGAGTTTTCTGGTTTTGTTGGTCGTGTCATTGATGTTGAGCTGTTGCTGTGTTTGCTGAAAAGGGCTTCCTCGCTTAAAAAGTTGGTGATTGAACCCTGCACTGATTATTTTTTTGAAAATCGAATAGAATGCAAAGATTCTGAGCTCTTGCGAAAGGCAAGAACTCGTGCAAAGCAACTGGAAACAAGGTTACCTCCTGGTGCTGAGCTGGTGATACTCTAAGACAACAGGGGTTCATCGCCGTTGTCTTAGAATTTATTTATTTATTTAGTATTTTTTATTTTTTTAATTGCAGTTGGCTTAGAATTAGTAAGATGCCTTCTCTTGTAGCTTAGAGTATTCAAGAAAAAGCTATGACAATTGACAAATAGGCATTTAATTTGTTTTATGTATATGATAAAGGCTGAAACTAACAGCCCTATTATGTGTTCTTTTTTTGAACTTGACAACAAGTGTAAAAAGCATATTATTTGATAAATATGATAGAGCTTTTGTATCAAAAAAAACTTTTTGATAATAGGGCTGACAACATATACAACATTGAATTTGGAGATGGTTAATTGGTGTCAAGTGGTTGAAATATCGTTATTTGCTCAAGAATGTGATCCGGCAATGCATCAATCAAGTTCCCCTCAACAGCTATTAACAAGCAAGTTGGAAATTAGCTGGGAAATTACCAGATATTAGGATTTCTCTTTGGTTGGCAATTTGGAAAATGGTTAGCCCCCCTAGCCTGAATCAAATTGACGCCAAATGGAGATGGAGGTCGAATTAGTCCTTATACATTTGTTATGGCTATTGGCTATAGTATCTGGAAATTAGTCCTTAATCCTTACAATACATTTGTTGTGGCTATTGGCAATCTTTCCAGGGTAAACCATATACAAACCTTAATTTTCTGCCTTTAATTATACAAAAATTTTATATAATTTAAAATTTGTAAGAGATAAAATTGGTCTAAAATTAATTATACTTTAAAAACCCCTCCAACTTCTGTTCCATCCAACTCAAACAACTTCTATTGGACCCCTTAATTAAAATCCTTAACCTTTTACTTTACAATAGAAAACTTGGTAAAAATCTAATATGACAAGTCGGGTTAGCTCATTTTAGAGATAAAACTCTCCCAACAATAATTTTCTACACATTCACAAGACTCGAACTCAAAACCTTGCTCATTGTGAACAAATATCAAACCACTGGAACCAATCACCTATTGGTGGTAAAAATTTAAAATATGACATTGGCAATCCACATAGAGGGGTTGTTTTGTTTTGTTTTTTTTTAATGATAATAGGTTACACAATTAATTAGAGGACCTTTCTCATTGCTTCCAATCCCATAAATCTTCACCCATCTTCTTTAGGGTTCAAACTCAAAACTTCTAACAAGAATTCTCAGGCTCTGTCCCCCATATAATAGAGTAGCTTACTTTCTACCTTTAACAAGCAAGTAGACTAGCAAGCTTGATACTATGTTACTTAGAGTATCACCAATTCAGCACTAGGAGGTAATCTAGTTTCCAGCTTCTTTGCACGTCTTCTTGCTGCTGAAATCAGCTCAGCATCCTTGGTTGGAATTACAGCTCCAAAGTAGTATTTAGTGCAAGGAACAATCGTCAACCTTTTCAATGAAACAGCACTTTTTAGCAAACATAGTATCAACTCCATATCAACTGCTAGACCAACAAAACCAATGAACTCTATCAACTTCAAGTGTCGATGTGCTTTTTCCGGTTCTTCCTCATTCACCTCGCGGAATTTCCGGAACCTACCTAGATTTTCAACCTGCCACAAGGAATTAGCTTATCATCAAATTCCTAATTCAGTTATTCATGTTAATTTTCTAATGGAATTCTGACTATACCTATAGCAAGTATGGTTAATGTTGATTATGGCTACAACTCTACAATTGAAAATTTAAATACAACCGTGAATTTGTTAATGGAAGTGTGTACTATTTTTATGCACAAACCGTCATCTAATCTTTATCCATTCCCATCCATCATTACACTCCAATCACACATTGAATACATAGTGTACGAAGAAGTTCAGGAACATACATGAAAAAGTAACTAAGCAAATCTGCACACTGATCAGAATTGAGGAACTAGCTAGAAATGCAAACTGTAGCAAGCATCATTAAAGCATGTAGAAATAAATATCCATTGTTTTTTTTTTTTGCTACATATAAATAATATCCATTGTTAAAAACCCAATTAGATGAGGCAAAGAATATCCACCTTTAATGTGAGTCTATGCAAAAAAGGAGACATCTTCAAGAACTTAACACAACAAACGAGGCTGTGAAAATCTTCCCCATCCAAAACCAGCTCCAAGTGCTTGAGATTCTTCAACTTGGGCAATTTGGAGGAACTTCTGCATATCTACACCCATTCAATTTAGAACCAAAAATATATATTAGCAGAGACTACTTTAAAGCTAAATTTGTCTTGGGATCGAAAGTCACTAATTTAGTAAAATTAAACGGCTTAATGCCTTTTTGCCCCTTGAACTAGTACGATTTGGATTTTGAGAGGGACTAACGGGGCTCCAAATTGAGAGTTCAGATGGCAAAACGTCCAAAATTGAATTTAAGGGGCAAACTTCCAAACCCTACAAGTTCAGGGACAAAAAGGGTAATAAGCCAAAATTAAACTAGTGCAATGCAATGCTACTTAAAACAAGGAAAATTTGTTAAGTTTTGCAGTCTAACCTGCTCCATTGACAAGTCGAGCACGAGTGTCTTCAATTGTGAGAGTAAACCTGAATAATGGCAATTCTTTTTCATGAAATGGGATGCAAAGAATCCAGAAATAGATGCCTTTATGAGATTAGGAACATCCTTGACCACCCCAATTACAATCTCCCCAAAATATGTTAAAGACATGAGATTTGGGACTGATGAAATCTCGATATATTCTAACTCTAGGCAGTGTATAATCTCTAAGCTCTTTAGTTTGAGTGAAGGGCCGGAGACGTTTAGCTGTGCTAGAGACTCTGAGCCTTCAATTCTAAGTACTTCAAGCAAAGGGCAAGCAGACAAAATGTATTCTACAACTTCACCTGTTACTTCCACATCAATCAAACGAAGAACTTCTAAAGAACCAATGGTGTAATTAGAGAGAAACTGAGTTGTAAGTGTATAATTTTCCCAAGGATTATAATTTTCCCATGATTTTTTAAAATCCAAGTGAAGGCTTCGAACTTTCTTCTCGAATGCAAAAATTATCCAGCCATTAATATCAGGTTTACAATAACTTCCTTCATCCACATCCACATCCACAACAAAACAAACTGTGAACTCATCTATGGTGGTTCCTTGATGGGATTTCAAGGTGTTGTTTACCCAATTAATGAACCTTGACCGCGATTTCATCACTTTATGATCAAATTCAAAGACCAGATTATTAGTAAATTTCCACAAATACCTCCATCTATGAGATAAGATGCTGGTTCGTGCTACTTCTTCCGAATTTAGCAAAGACAATATGGAGACAAGAATGTCATTCGGCAATGCATCAATCAAGTTCCCCTCAACAGCTTTGTTACCCTATACAAAATCAAATAAAACATGGCACAATCACATATAGGGAATATTAAAAAAAAAAGTTTTGGAGCACTTGAGACACACTAAGGAAACAGTCTCTAAAAGCAATAGCAAAAGAAGGGCAATTCATAATAGAAAGTAGTAAAATTTTCCTTTTCCAATGCAGGGTTAGACGAAGCCTGTACCAACCTTGATTTGTTGACAACGTCGTCTGTTTTGACCATTGTTTCTTCTTCTTAATTCCAGCAAAATCTGCCAGAAAATCCCAAACTGATAGATTTTCTGCTGCTTAAAGCTGTGAATTGGTTCTTGAAGTGTCTTCCGACCAGGTTTTATATAACATTAAGAAAGAACGAAGTTTCAATGAACTAGAGCTGGGGAAACGGCGGACAAACGAGAGGAAGACTAGGATTTAACAGAATGAGATCATTTTAGATTTTACGTCAATATGTAAGGGCTCTTTCGGATTTATCGGATTTTGTTTGGGCTCCTTTCAGACACACAGACACACAGACACACACAGACACACAGAGACACACAGACACACAGACAGACACACACACACACACTCTCACACTCACACTTTTAAGGACTCTTGACACAAAAAATCATGCAAAACTGACCTAGAGCTCCGAAACGCGTTTTTAGCAAAAAAAAAAAAAACATGATGGTACACAATTTCGGCTAAAATTTTACAAAAATTGACCCGAAATATTTTTCTCAATCTGTAGCCACAATACTCATAAAAAATATATAATTCAACGTCAAAAAGTTTGAAGGGCTTCTCACGCTTCTAATATCGTTTTTCCTATTTGTTTTCAAATTAATTTCTAATTAAATTGAAACATGATTCAAATGCTCGTACAAAAAAATCCTTAAATCCAATGTGGCTAAGATTTGGTTAGATGAATATAGATATTTCAAGGAATGTTGCCACTAAAAATCATGCAAAACTAACCTGGGGCCCCAGAACGCGTTTTTAGCCAAAAAACCGTGATAGTACACAATTTCGGCTAAAATTTTGCAAAAATTGACCCGAAATATTTTCCTCCATTTCTAGCCACAATACTCATAGAATACATAATTAAAAGCCAAAAAGATTGAAGGACTCTTCACGCTTTTAATATCGTTTTTCCAATTTTTTTGAATTAATTTATAATAATTAAATCGAAACAAGATTCAGATGCTCGTAAAAACAAATCCTTAAATTCAATGTGGCTAAGATTTGATTAGATGAATATAGATATTACAAGGAATCTCGGTGCCAAAATTCATGCAAAACTTAGCCGGGGTCCCGAAACGCGTTTTCAACCAAAAACTGTGATAATTATAGTACACGATTTCAGCTAAAAATTTGTAAAAAATTACCTGAAAAATTTTTCCGTCAATTTTTGGCATAAATACTCATAAAATATATATAATTTAACGCCAAAATGATTTGAGGACTTTTCACGCTTTTAACATCGTTTTTCATATTTTTCAGAATTAATTTCTAATCAAATCGAAACAAGATTCAAATACTAGTAAAAATAAATTCTTAAATTCAATGTAGCTGAGATTTGATTAGATGAATATGGATATCTCAAAGAGTTTTGGCGCCAAAAATCATGCAAAACTTAGCTGGGGCCCCGGAACGCGTTTTTAACCAAAAACCATGATGATTATTACACGATTTTGGCTAGAATTTTGCAAAAATTGACTCGAAATTTGTTTCCTCAAGTTTTACCTGCAATACTCATAAAAATTATATAATTCAATGCCAAAAAGATTGAAGGAATTTTCATGCTTATAGTATCGTTTTTCATATTATTTTTCAAATTAATTTCTAATTAAATCGAAACATGATTCAAATGCTTGTTTTACAAATCCTTAAATCAGTTATGGATGGGATTTGGTTAAATTAATATAGATGTTTCAAGAAGTCTCGGCGCAACAAATCATTCAACACTGAACCGGGGCCTCGGAAGGCGTTTTTAAGAAAAAACCGTGATTTCGACTAATGTACACGATTTCAGCTAATATTTTACAAAAATTGACCAGAAATAGTTTTCCTCAATTTTTGTCTAAAATACTCATAAAATATATAAAATTCAACTCCAAAAATATTAGAGGACTTTTCACGCTTTTAATATCGTTTTTCATATTTTTCAGAATTAAAATCTAATTAAATCTAAACAAGATTCAAGTACTCGTAAAAACAAATCTTTAAATGCAATGTGACTAAAATTTGATTAGATGAATATATATATTTCAAAGAGTCTTGATGCCAAAAATCATGCAAAACTGAGCCAGGGCCCTAAAACGCGTTTTTATCAAAAATAAAAAACCGTGATGCTTAATACACGATTTCGCTTAAAATTTTGCAAAAAATGACCAGAAACATTTTTTCCTCAATTTTTGGCTAAAATACTCATGAAATATATATAATTTAACGCCAAAAAGATTGGAGGTTGTTTCACGATTTTCATATTTTTTCTGAATTAATTTCTAATTAAATCGAAATAAGATTTAGATGCTCGTAAAAACAAATCCTTAAACGCAATGTATCTGAGATTTTATTGGATAAATATGGATATCTCAAGTTGTCTTAGCACCAAAAATCATGCAAAACTGACCTGGAGCCTTGTAACGCATTTTTAGCCAAAAATCGTGTTGATTATTACACGATTTCAGCTAAAATTTTACAAAAATTGGCCGAAAGATATTACCTCAATTTTTTTGCTAAATTATCATAAAAAAATATAATTCTACACCAAAAATATTGAAGTATTTTTTACGCTTCTAATATCGTTTTTCATACTCTTTCCGAATTAATTTCTAATTAAATCGAAACAAGATTTAGATGCTTGTAAAAACAAATTCTTAAATCCAATGGCACTGAGATTTGATTAGATGAATATAGATAGTTCAAAGAGTCTTGACGCAAAAAATCATGCAATACTGACCTAGGGTCCTAGAAGCGTTTTTAGCAAAAAAAAAAAAAAAATCGCAATGTTGCACAATTTCGACTAATATTTTGCAAAAAAAATGACCCGAAATATTTTTACTCAATTTTTTGTCATAATACTCATAAAAATATATAATTCAACGCCAAAAAGATCGAAGGGCTTTTCACGTTTCTAATACTGTTTTTCCTATTTTTTTCGAATTAATTTCTAATTAAAACGAAACAAGATTCAGATGCTTATAAAAACAATGGTTGCGATTTGGTTAGATGAATATAGATATTTCAAGGAGTCTCAACGCCAAAACTCATTCAAAATTGAAATGGGTCCCGGAACGCGTTTTTAGCCAAAAACCGTGATGATTATAACACGATTTCGGCTAAAATTTTGCAAAAATTGACCTGAAAGATAATTCCTCAATTTTTAGCCATAATACTCATAAAAAATATATAATTCAACGCCAAAAAGATTGAAGGGCTTTTGACACTTTTAATATCGTTTTTCATATTTTTTCTAAATTAATTTCTAATTAAATCGAAATATGACTCAAATGCTCGTTAAAAAAAAAAGAATTTTAAATGTAATTTGGCTAAGATTTTATTAGATGAAAATAGTTATTTCAAGAAGTGTCGGCGCCAAAAATCATGCAAAACTGAGCTGGTGCCTCGAAACGCATTTTTAGCAAAAAAAAAAAAACCGTGACGTACACGATTTTGGCTAAAATTTTGTAAAAAATGACCCGAAAAATTTTTCCTCAACTTTTGGATAAAATACTCCTAAAATATATATAATTTAACGGTAAAAAGATTGGAGGACTTTACACGCTTTTAATATCATTTTTCATATTTTTCTGTAATTTTTAATTAAATAGAAACAAGATTTAGATGCTTGTAAAAAAAATTTTAAATCCAATGTGGCTGAGATTTGATTAGATGAATATAGATATCTCAAGGAGTTTTGGTGCCAAAAATTCATGCAAAACTGAGCTGGAGCCACAACGCTTTTTTATCCAAAAACTGTGATGGTTATTACACGATTTCCGCTAAAATTTTGTAAAAATTGACCCGAAAGATAATTCCTCAATTTTTGGCTAAAATACTCATAAAAAATATATAACTCAATGCCAAAAAGATTGAAGGGTTTTTGACATATCTGATATCGTTTTTCCTATTTTCTCCAAATTAATTTCTTATTAAATCAAAACAAAATTCAGATGCTCGTAAAGACAAATCCTTAAATCTAATTTGGGTGAGATTTGATTAGATGAATATAGATATTTCAAGTAGTCTCGGAGACAGAAATTATGCAAAATTGAGCCGGGTCCCCGGAACGCGTTTTTAGCCAAAAACCGTGATAGTTTGTTAGTACACGATTTCGGCTAAAATTTTTGGCTAAAATACTCATAAAAATATATAATTCAACGTCAAAAAGATTAGAGGGCTTTTTACGCTTTTAATATTGTATTTCTTATTTTTTCTAAATTAATTCCTAATTAAATCGAAACAAGATTCAGATTCTCGTATAAACAAATTAAACCAATTTTTTTATTCTTTTAGAAAGAATATTGAAGCACTACTTTGGAAAATCACCCAATTATAAATCGTGGGAAACTTGTCAAACGACAGTAAGTCAGCCATTTTTTGTTCTTGGCATAAGAAACTTTAATCTTGACAACCTCGACATATATAAGACCAATTTTTTTGAACATGTAAAGTATTAAACAAATTTTTTTCCTCAATGCCCATAATTTCTTTAAATTAAATAAATATAAATTATAAATAAAAGTATTCCTAATAATAATTATTATAATTACATTTTGTATATACAATATCTTTACATAATTAAAATAAAAAGTTTCATGACTATAAATAATAATATTATAATTAAATATATTATAATCTAAAAATAATTATTAGAAGTAATAATTACAATTATAGTGGATTATTAATATCTTTCCATTATTTAAAATTTTAAATATTGGATTTGCAATATCTTTCCATAATTAATAAAAAGTTGAATTAATCATCTAAAAAATAAAAACTTAAATGACTAAAAAGAATACTTATTAAAAAATTATTATACTATAATGCTAAGGGTATTTATGAAATTTCCCAATTAGAATTTTGAGTTCGTGATTTTATATAGTAGTAAGATAAGATAAGATAGTAAGATAGTAAGACTAGCAAGTCACATAAATAACCAAATAAAAACAAGAAACAAAAAACAAAGATACCCAAAGACAAGAAAGCAGCAACCCTGACACCACACCATACTCTATCAAACTCAAAAAACTAATCTTGGTTCGAAGTTGATGCACAAATACAATTTCCATCACCTATTAACTTGTCTTTGCTAACCCTGCTTCACCATTAACATCTCGCTATTTTCCTTCATACCTTCATTCGATCAGAAACATTTCTAACTTCCAAGGAGTCTCATCTAGATTTACATCCATTGCAAAGCACTACATGAATCTCAAAAAACCCAACAGAAACATCCTTACCTGCACACCATAAGAGTCAGAATTGTTGAAGCTAGGAAAAAACCTTCTTTAAGTAGCATTCTCCTCCTCCTCCATCGATTTGAATTTCTCCAGGATCAAGCTTTCATCACAATCAAAGGAAATTCCTAAAATATCTTTCCTACCTCCCAGGTATCTTGAGTACACGGTTTCTATTTTCAAAATCACCATAAGAAAGTAAATGGTTACCTGCTTCCTCCCAATTGTTGGTTTGACTTCTTGGACTTAGATTTCTTGAGCTTTTTCTTATCTAATTTCTTGTTGCATTTCTTACATTTTTCCAAAAAGTTACTAAACCAATCTTCCTCTATCTCCTCTTCAATATTCTTTGAAGTTCCTAGTATCCTTCACCTTATCCTTTATCGCATCCTTTGATAACCGGATGAGTATTTTCGGTCTTATCATCAAGGCTATTAACAACAATTTCATCAGTTAATTCCATATTAGATGAATCCTCCAACCCATCAGAGGCCCAGCCAATTCATAATTAAATTGTTCATCCCTTTGATTGCCAAGATCAACTAATTGGGACTTATCAAAATTAGGCCCAATTAGCTCCAAATTTGTCTCTGGCACTATCTCTTCTATATTACTTCCAAAAATTGACTGTTGGGCTTGGTTGGCATTTCCAAGACCTCCAAATCTTTCCCGAAAAAATCCCTCTCTACATGAACACCTACATTGCTGATTAACTGTTCATTCCCCTTCTCAACATAATCCTCCACTGCATGATCACCCTCAAGAGTTAAAGGCTCAATATCCAAAGGGGATTGAATGATGTTGTCTACCACCCTTTCATATCAGGGAAACAAAAACTTTCTTTAGGATAAAAAAAGGTTGAATTTAGGTTCCTTCCTTTGCAAATCTTGTTGACAAAAAGTACTAAGGAGATGTGGTTGCATATCCGCATAGTGATTAAAATACCTAACTATGATTAGGATTTTTATTAACGGCTTTGGCTTAATAATAATGCTTAATTGTTAAGCAACCTACTTCCAAGTAAGTAATTAAAAAGGAACCTACAAGGAAAGTAATCTAAAAAACCCTAGCTACCACTATATATAAGTAGTGCGCCCATTAGGGTAATTAAAGGATTTATAGTAACAAAGCCGACTCTTAACAATTGTTACCAAAGAAAAAAAAAAAAAAACCTAAGTCGAGTCTTCAAAGCAACAACAATGGCAATACCCATAGGGTTTCGTTTCCATCCCACCAAAGAAGAAATTCTTATCTCCTACCTTGGACCAGCCATTAAAAGAGAGCCTTTGCCTGCTAATGTTTTGATGGAGATTGACATATATGGCGACCAAAAACAGCCTTGGAATCTCTTCGACAAGGACTCATCGGATACGTATTGGATTTTCACTATGTTGAAGAAGAAGAGTGGATCAAGGATTGATCGCGTTGCCGGTTGTGGATGTTGGCTTAATCAAAGCTGCAAAGAGATCAAGAATTCTGGTGGTAAGCTGCTAGGGTTTGACAAGTCCTTTACCTTCACTTGCAAGAACAAATGTTGTGGGCGAGGCAATATTAATGGTAATTGGATTATGCATGAGTATTCGTTAGCCGATAAGGGTTTGAGTGAATATGTAATCTGTGAGATTAAGAATAATGGAGCCATTAACAAGAAGCGTAAAGGCGGCCATGCAGATATTGATGATGATGATGATGGAGGGATGCCCATTACGAAGAAAGTTTGTGTTGATCATGTATTGGATGCAAGTAGCACATATCAGATGAATTATTATGATCAACAGAATAATCATAATTTTGGAGAATCATTGGGTCATCAAGAAAACAACAATCCAATATTCATGGATAGGACTCAGAGTCAGACCATGGTGATCAATAGTTGCTGCCCCCAACAAGGAGATATTGGACAACCGGAGTTTACTAATGGTTCTGTTTGCCTTGCTTTGAATGACATTAATGAGGAGATGAACTTGAAGGAGGCGGAGGCTTCCGCAAATGCTTGTGATTGGAACAACTTCTCATCTGAACTTGAAGATTTGTTGTCGGTTCCGGCTACAAATATGGTATGTACTACTGGAAGCAGTAGTTTTCCAACAACTAGTTATGCTTATGAAGTGAATTCTGGATATGGGGAACCTTATTATGGTCAGGAAAATCAGATGAATAATCATGATTTTGGAGGATTTGGTCATCAAGGAAACAACAATCCAATATTCATGGATAGGACTCAGACCATGTTGATCAATAGTTGCTGCCCCCAACAAGCTGGAGATGGAGACGAAGCGTTTGGCCAACCTGAGTTTACTACTAATGGTTCCGTTTCCTTTACTGTGAATGACAATATTGAAGCGATCAACTTGGAGGCTTCCGCAGATGCTTGTGATTGGAACAAGCTCTTCTCTGAACTTGAAGATTTCTCTGATCTTGAGGACCTCTTGAATGAATGTACTTAATTGAGAATGATTCTGATATGTCAACTGAAGACCAGACTCCATGGCTGTCTTAGATGATTCTTCTAATTCTTTTGTAATCTTTAATAGGATCAATTTGTTTTGTTGGATGACTTTACTTTTAAGGCCACATATTTAAGTTGTTCAGTTTAATATAAAAGTTCCATTGATATTCCTTTTTATGCATATATATGTATTGAATGCTATATTTATACATGATTTCAAATACAAATTCTGCAAATTTTGACTCGTGCTATTTAATTCAAAGGAACAACCAGTTATTAGAAACTGATACAAACGTTGAATAAAGACCTCTGCCATTGCTTAACCCTAGAGATTGTGTAGTATAAGTAGGAACGACAGAAGACCTTTTCCAGTGGTTATAAGCATATAAAACCAGAAACGTCTACCATAAAGACAAACAATATAAAGATAATAATTCAGTAAAGTACTACATCTACAAGACAGTGAGTCAACATGTTCTTTCTTTCACACAATTCCACCTATTTTATATGGACATAGAATGCAAAATACATTGCAGATAAGAGTTTTCGCTAGTGAAAAATGTAAAATCTAGAAACACCTCAGAGGAATAGGTGTTTGAACTCTCCATTTGCAAGCTGACATAGCTGATCATAGTTGGATGCATCTGCCATTATTGAAAAAGGAAAAAAAGATGTTTCAGAGAAAAAGAGATTCAAATTAAATTGAAGGGTAGAGAAATTAGGGCTTCAAGAAGTTTGTGCTAGTCTAGTGTTGGAGGTGACAACTAAAACATTTCAATAGTCAAACAATTATATACAAGTAGCAAATTTTACTGCTTCAGACAGAGAAAGGCATATAATAATGTCACTTCATTCAACTCTTTAAGCAAAATGTTAATGGTGCTTAAATATATGTCAACTGTCAAGGGATATAATATTTTTGGAGGATACTAAGTTGCAATAGGCATCACACGGAAAACATGCCACTTACATGATAATAAAAGCCAATTACAGCTTTAGAAGAACATTAGCTCAAACCCATAATGATGTTAATCAGCCATACCAGCATCTATATCTATATATATGCAGTGAACGTTTACTAGTTTATGCTTCCTATGCAGTGAAAGTTATTAAAGCTCATCAACAATGGTATCAGACATCAAAAGCAGAGGCAGAGACCTTCAAAAATTACCTTCTCATCGATTGAATCCACTAAACTAACCACTATTAGAACATATAGAGGTGCTTCTCTTAGAACAAACTAGAACTCAATTTCACATAATGATTATACTCGAAATCTAAGACGCAGTCCCCTCAGTAAACTAAAATCACATTTGCAATGTCAACTCTCCAGCAATATTAGGTAAATTTCTAAAATCTAAAAGGAGTAGAAAGCAATACCAAATGTGTCACCAAAGTTGGTCCATATTTCAGCACGGATGGAATTATCATTCTCAGCAACCCCAATAACTTCAACATAAGTGGTAAGAGGAGCAGGTGGGGAGCCTTTTACAACAATTTGCCGATCATCAGTAGACTTTCCCATCACAGATCCAACATCAGAACGTATAACCTGAATCACTGCTCGCACCTTGCGCCCCACATGCATGCCTAGGAGTCCTCCATTAACAAAAGCTGCAGGGTTTGAAGTATCCATATCTTGCATAACAAAAAGGAAAACATCCAAAAGAAATTCAATTATACAAATACCAAAGCAATTCCCCATCAAAGTTCTTATTGCTACTCTAAATTAGAAAGCAACTTAAATAAGCACATAGATTTCACATCAAGGCCAAGCTATCACTAATCGTTCAAAACTGATTACAATAAAATCCAAGCATATTCTATTCAATTACCACCATTTGCAAATCCAAGACAAGTAATAATATAGATTACCCAAAAAGTTTCTTGAAGGCCTAAGTATTCAAGAAAAAAAAATTAATTTCACAAAATTCCTAAAGATTCTAATCTAAATTTCTTTCTCATACAGCTATTGCGAAGATATAACAATCAGGTAAATAGTTTAAAGATTAATCAACAATCCGTTACTTCACTCGAATGGGCCTATCTGGAATTCGAACATACCGAATTAAAGTACTAAACCAGTAGTGAGTCTCGTCCAGTGAGGATTGGTGGTGAACAGTCGATTGCTAAGAAACCTGAAAGAAGAAAAAGGGGAAATTTCATCAGAGATTTCATTCAATTTCTCAGGAAACAAACAGAGCTTAGTCTAAGGAGAAATACCTGATTGAGAGTTATGGGAGAGAAAGGATTTTCGTTTTTCCCTTTCTTGTATCAATTTTTTTTGTTATATAAATATGAGGAAAAATGAAAGCTTGAAAAATAAAACGCGGGGATTTGATGGCGGCAAATAAAATTATGGAGGGAAAGGGTTGCTGTTTTGCTTTTACACAGAAGGAGCGCATTGCGCACCCCTAATCAAAAACGACAATCTTTGGTTGCCGTTTAACCTGTTCCTTAAGTGATAATGTAGAAAATTCATTATAGTAGAAATCTTTTCAATCATGTGATTTAATTTAATTTAAGAAATACATTTAAAAAATTTACTGAATTTAGAAGAAATTAAAGGGTTAAAAAAAACCTAATTTTTCAAACTTATTTTGTTATGATGAAACAAGCAGAATTCTGAACTTTGGGATACCTATGAACAGAATATTCAAAATTTTATTGAGAAGAAATAATTTATTGTTCAAACAGATCAAGGTATAACACCATAATCCCATCATCATTTATTCAACAACAAATGTGTACCATTTTACCTTTACATAAATTAATGAGAGCTATGTACCAAAATAAATGTAGAGATTACTCTTAAACTCTTAGAGCACATATACCAACTTTAAAATGCTCAAATTGGGTGAGAAATATTTGGTCAGGGAGCAACTGGTTGATAATGCCATGAAGATTGAAGAGTCATCTTCTGCGGATACTGATCAAACTCTGTCATGATAAGCTGCTTTCCGGCCAGTTCAATCATATAACCGGGAAAGAAAATCAGCGAGAATTGCGTGATGATTTCATGACTCCATCCCCTGGCAATCAGCTTCTGCATGTTAATTTTTTTAAGGAGCTCAAATGACAAGCTCAGTTGATGAGAGTGAGTTCTGGTGACCAGCTAATAGAGTGGACCGAGTTAACTCCTCCAGCTTCCCATCTTGTAGACGGAATACTCGATCTGCCATTAAAACTGTTTCCAGCCGATGAGCTATGACTAGTACCTGTTAATAAGTATATATGGTTTAACTGTGAGAGTAGTTCTCAAGAACAACCGCATAAGGACAATGGTTCTCCATATACATGGTTTGTTGCAAGCAGAATTATATACAACTAAAAATTCCAGGTAATAGGTTAAGATATCGATCTAACCGTATGGTTCTCCATCAAGCGCTCAACAGCTTGCCTCACCAATGACTCAGACCTACTGTCTAGAGCAGAAGTTGCTTCATCCAAAACCAAAATAGATGAATTCTGATATAGTGCCCTTGCGATAGCTAGTCTGCAGTTGTAAACAAGCAGGCAATTTTATGATTTAAATAAGGAGAAATATCCTCAGCGGTATGGAATATCAAGTCAGTTATCGACTTCGGGAGTTATTAAGTTAATTGATACTTTCCAAAGAGAAAAATGTAAATCAAATAGAATTACTAAGCCAGATATTATTTTCTTGCAATTTAGCCAGCAATTAAATAGGAGTGCTACACTCAGAAAGAAAGGACAAGACGGGAGTAATTTGAGAATTAGACTGCAATGTTATGTGAACTTTACCTTTGCTTCTGACCTCCACTTAGAAGCGAGCCCCTCGGTCCAATTTGGGTCTTGTACCCATCTGGAAGTGTTCTGATAAATTCATCTGCGTTTGCAACACGGGCTGCAAGCTCAACCCTCCCCATGTCAATGTTCGTCATTAGATCCCTGTACCCAATGTTTTCAGCAACTGTCCCAGAAAAGAGCATCTGATACATGTACAAAAGTTATCTAAATCAATCATTTGAAACAGTCTGAAGGACTTACTATATGCAAGATAACAGATAATAATACTAATGAAAAGGGTGGTCTCTGATCACTCACTGTGTCCTGAGAAACGAGACCAATATGTCGTCTCCAACTCTCCAATCGGATCCTCTGTATGTTGTGGTTATCAACATGTATAGAACCTGCAACATGAAATGCAAGGTATGCAATCCTTCTGATAATTGAGGAGTCCAGAAGCAGAAATAACTTAAGAAATTTATGGGTATGCATAAATTAAAAAAAAAAATTCAAATGCCTCACCTGATGAAGGTTCATATAAGCGAAGAAGCAATTTTATAAGGGTTGTCTTTCCTCCTCCAGATGGTCCAACAAGAGCTATTGTCTCCCCAGCCCTTATATGGAGGTTCAACCCATCCAAAACAAGAGGCACATCGTCTGCATATTTAAATGAGACATCACAGAATTTTATCTCCCCCTTGACATGGGCTAAATCAATGGCATCTGGTATCTCAATGACCTATGTTCAAGAATAGATGAAATAAAACAGCAATAAAGGACGAATCAACTAAATAATGCCTAGAGACTAATTGTGAGTCACTTATAAATCATCATTACAAGCCGAAAAATGTATTTTGATGCTTGCTCAACTTTTTCTCTATTTAGTACTATCAATTTGCTTTTTTTTAAAAAAAAACTTAGTACTATCAATTTGCTAGTTATGTTTTTTGCTTCTTTTTTTCTTTTTCTTTGGGGAATGTGCCAATTTCTAGGTAGAATTATGATGGCTTACTTGATGCATAAATGCATATGCGAAGTTCAGGTGTCTAGTAAATGAGGATTTAGAACTGTTTGTCAAAACATAAGCCTTAAAAAATGCTTGTGCATTGGCATTGCTAACCAATCATGAAGACAGTTTATCATAGATCATACAAGAAAAACGTAGACAACCTATGCTATGCTGAGCAAGCAGAAACAAGAAGTACCTTGGACTTCAATTTGGTTAATTCAAATAAGCGTTCGATGGCTGGCTCTCCTTGCTTCAACTCATTGTATGCTTTCCCCAGACCCTGCATGATTCTTTATATTAAGATTGGTTGATTAAGACAGCTGGAATCAGCAAAATGCTTCGGACAACTTAATGAACAATTTCAAAGGTAAGAAGAGATAATTGCTCTACTTCTGACTCCAAACCAAGGAAAATTTTGTGGTGATCATCAACAAATTAAGTGACCAAAGGATAGACTGCTTGGTACAGGGTACACAAAGTGAAAAGCAAAATATTCAACTATATTGATAATCGGCAACTGATACTTCTATAAACAAGCATGGTAAGCATTTCTGAAGATATATATTACCTGGATGGGTTCAACCAAGAAAATCAGTGATGTTACAAAAGAAACCATGCTAGAGCCATCAAAAGAACCATGTGAAACCACCACAGATCCAACGCAAAGTATAAACAGAACTCCAAAATAAATAATTTGTATGATCTGGGGGATTAATGCCTTCATCTTCTTCTTTTCCAAACATTGACTATAATCTGCATAAGCAAGCCTTTGAAATCTGGCATGCTCAGACAACTCTGCATTGTTTGCTTTCACAAAAAGAATGGCTGGGAGGACCTAAAATATCATAAATGGACTAAAATAAGCAACAACTAAAAAGTTGGAAACCTTGGAGAACATCAATGATTTTATGCCCAAAAAAAAAAAAGGACTGCAAGCAATATGAAAATGCAAACATATGGCCTAAAAAACCACAAAGCATACCTCATTTAGGTAAGATGCAAGAGTTGCAATACTCTGATGTGCTCTCTTAGATATCTTACGAAGTCTTTCACCAAGATAAGCTACCACAAAAGCCATACATGGAATGACCTACTTTCACCAAAAATCTATAGTTAGACACTTCAAATATGAAGGTGATCATAAACTACGAAGAAAAGCTAGAATAAACGATTAAACTATACTAGTATAGCATGTTTCCTCACCATTGCTGAAATTAAGGAGAGGGAAGGACTAATAACCAACATCTGTGTCGCCATTGCAAACAATTGCAGTGTGCTGGGCACAATAGCCTGTCCCAAGAACAAAAGTAGTTATCCACATAAACATTGCCGAGACTAACCACATAACTAACAACAAAAGACACTTAACAAGGAAAGTCACAGTGACATTACTGATCCATCTATAACCATCACATTTAGCACCAAAACAATGAAAAGCCACACAGGTTATTTTCCTTGTAATAATCCATCTAATAAATTAAAATTTGAGCTTATGAAGGTGCACCGCACAAAGGGTACAAAGCAGAAAGAACAACTTGAGACATCCAAGTTGAAATTTTGAGTTCTAGGCTTCTAGCTATTGGATTGAAGTTCCTCAGAAGACTTTATATGTTTATTAATCACAATTCAAAACCCAAAGCATAAATAATTTTATATAAAAAAGGATAATAAACAAAAGAAAGAAGTGTAGTTAAGTAAAAATCCCATTACTAACATTGAGGAGAGCAAAAACTGTATCAGCAACATCAGAAGCCTCAGCAGTAATCCGATAAGCAATATCCCCAGAAGAAACTGCATTGCCACCTTCAAAAAAACTCAAGTCTCTCTCCAAAACCTTCTCAAAAACGAAACTTCTCATCCCATACTCTGTCCTTAACGCAGCTTCCCATAAAAAGGCCTGTTGCCAATAACGAGCAACTAACTGGGCAAAAACCAAAACCCCAAGAACAAGGCCCTGGCCACGCAACGTGGAGAGGGAGATATTATTGGTTAAGTTCGAAGAAAAAGAGCCAATTCTGGGGATGATTCCGGAAAGGGAAAACACTGAGATGGAGCTGCATATCCAGCCTAGGAGAATTGGTTGGTAATTTGATTGGAGGAAAGGCTTGAGTTTGGTGAGTGTTTCAGAAGTTTTTGAAAGTGGGTTTTCATAGGTTTGGGGGTTTAAGGGGAGTTTGGTGGAATTTATGGATTTGAGTGGGGTGATAAAGGGAAGTTTCGAAGGGGAATTGAGGTGGAGAAAATTGGGTTTTGGTTTGGGTGTCGGCCGGAGGTGGAGAGATGACGGAGGTAGCAGTGGCTGTGACGGTGGAGAGAGAAGGATCAGGCGGTTAAGCGACATTTTGCATGGTGAATAGAAGAATTGGAGGTTTCCAACGGCAAAAGGGGAAAAAACAAACAAAAATAACAACCACCTATGACTAGGAACTTGGATGAGTTCAGTTCAGTTCAGTTCAATCCGCGTCAAACTCAAAATATCAGAATCATAAAAAGAACTTGAAATTCATTCAAGAATTTCCAGGGTGTTAGGACCAAAAGGGCCCATTAAATTCAAATGGGTTCTTCTTCTGAGCAAGAAATCTTGTAAAGCCCAAAACATTAGAAACGACATAAACCCATGTTTACAAGGAACACGATCTCACTCCTCTCGTCTGTTTTTTCGTTTCTATCAAACACTTGCTTCGATTAAGCAAAGTTGATGAATGATGTATTAGCGCTGTATCAATTTTTACTTGCAAATTTTTTAGAAAAGGAAAAATAATCATCCTTTCACAGCCTCCTTGAACATTGCAGTTTGAAATGGGGTGTGGAGATGGAAGGCTTTTCCAGGCTGCTGGAGATTGGGACGTTGACCCTACTAGACTTGTGAATCATCAGTTAATAAAATAGAGTTGCTGTATAACATCACCGGTTGTCCCCTTGCTCTGATGGTTAGGATGTTTCCTTTGAACCTAAATGGCAAGGATTCGAGGACTGGTATCAATGTTTTCTTGAAAAAGTGTGCAAATATTCTAAAATACCTCTTTTTTATTTTTTAAAAAAATCATATATAGTTGATGTGTTGAAACTTGAAACGAATTACGATCAATACAGAAAAGATCAATGGTAATAGCTAGTTTCTATTAAAATTATATATCAAATGTATAACTGGGAACAGAATGGAAGTTCTCTAAATTCATGTTTTTGCTGCTACAACTTCCATAAAGATAATACATTAATACTAATATATTATGGAAGAAGGAAATGCCCAATGGGGCATGAATGTTACAAAAAAAACTCATTACAGAAACAAAAAGGGGAACAAAAAGGATCAAAAAAGGATTGAATTGCTAGACTTAAGATACTCTTTGGCTGAATGCAGCCAGATATATTAAGTATATTTTTATGTTCATTTCTCTCTCAATTTCTTGGCTATGGCAAAGGCTGCTCCTGCCACTGCCACCACCGCAGCTGAAATTAAAATTGTTGTTTTCAGCGTCTGCATTGAATCTTTCTTTTCATTCTTTTCCTTTTCCTTCCTCTCTTGTTCCTCGAATCGATCCTTCATTGCAATTTGTAAGAAGAAATCAGTATAACTACAATCACCAAAAACTTAATGCAAATTATTATAATGTAAAATTTGGTTTTTCTTTACCTTAATCTCCTTGGAAGTAGCAATCTCAGACGACGTGGAATCAACCTCAAAGTACTTGTTTGCACCAGGATTCAGCTCCTTATTAATGTCAGCTGCCGGAAATGTTCCATTATTAGAAATTGGATCTGCCATTTTCGTTTTCTGGCTTAAAATCCTTCAAGTTAATCTGTATCCTTCCTTTTTGCTGAAAAGAGGAGGGGGAGTGAAAATGAGAAAGAGATATAAGGCTTGGGATCTCAAAACATCAAAGCAGAATGTATCAGAGACACGTGTCAATAACCCAGAAGCTTGAATCTTGAGCTTTTTATGGGTTTTAACGACTTTCTATTTTTGTTCTTAACTGTCCTAGTAATTTGTCGGGATTTAACTAATCCTGGATGTCTGTAATGATTAGGGTATCCTGGACTTGTGTTTGGTGACCATTAATGAATGATGAAGCCATGGAGAAATCATAGGCACTTCCTATCTTTCTCTTCCTCTTTTTCCCTCTAAAAATAAAATATGGTCGAACCATTATTCAAAAAAAAAAATAGCAGAAACATTTTCCATTTCGAGATAGATACCTTTAGCTTGGTAACAAAATTTGATTTCTCGTGAAAATGCATTAGTTCCATATGGAGCACATCTGATATTACAACTTAGAATCAATTATCAAACAAGTTTGAAATTACACCATCTATCTTGCAGGATGATCACCTAAATAATGCTGTACTAATTATGAGAATTCAACATGTTTCCCCAGCCTTTTAACGAACCCGAGAAACTCTGCCTTAACTGTAAGTAGGGAATACAGATATCTTGCCGTTTCTCAGACGCAAATTTCTAATCCTTTGCACCAAAACCACGAGGACTAGGTCTTGTCGATGTTGAGTTTGCAAACTGCCTTCTTGACTCTGCTCTTTTCTTTCTTCTTGCAGTGCCAGGAGGAGCCTAAAATGGAGAAAACGAAAAGCAACAGTTAATACAGAATAGCTTGCACATAAATCATGGAATTGGTATTATGATTCCTGCTATGATTCTATCAATCCCAAACAAGTTTCTAATTAGATGACACTGGTCATAAGCGTAATATCCAGAGTTGCAGACAAGGCACCTTTTGTTCTGCTTTCATTGCATCCTCAAGATTGCTCAATGTTGGAATAGATCCACCTTCCATTACTCCCATCAGATTCTTCATGCGTACGCGCATTTGGAACAGTTGAGCAACAAGTTGACTCACCTATTATTGATACCAGGGTCCAGAAATGATATTCCCATAAAAAGTCATCAAAAGTTTGATGAACCTAGGCACTAGTATCAACAATGCATACCTGCTGCTCTGTTTTACCAGAAGCTTGAGCAACTCTTTTCCTCCTTTCAGGCGACTCAGCCAATAACTCTGGCTGCTCCCTTTCCTCTGCAAAGAAGCAAGAAAAGGTCAACAGGGATGAATTTGACTTAAATGAAAGAGAGAAGCAAATACAGGAACAACTTGTCAAAATAAGCAGAAATATCTTCATCAAATCAAGTATGTTCTTCATCATTTACATTATCTCTTTGACTTAAATGAAAGGGTAATGGAAAGGATTAGAACTATTCTCTCTTTTATGGGATACTATGCTCTTCATCATTTACATTATCAGCCCCAGATTCCGAGACACAAAAGAGTTTGTATAGATAAAACATTAAGCGTAGGGCAATATGGCTTCATCTTTCTGTTTACCCTTCTTTTGTAAAAAGAAAGGGGCTTGTGTGTACAGGAGCAATACCACTTGATGGTTAAATAAACTAGGTCAAGCTACATTAAACAAATTTAACAGAAGAAAAATATGCTTGGCCATGTTTTATTGCTATCAAAGCTACCACAGTAAAAGTAGTTAGAATAATAGACCTGGTGTCATGGCTTCAATCATTCCCTCCATTATCTTTAAACTCTTCTCTGCTTCTCGAACTTGGGCTGGGGTAACCTATTTGTGAACACATAGAAAATCAAATCAGTTTTTCTTTTATAAAGTTCATAGTGACTTTCATTTGCTAAAGAAAGAGAATAAGTAACAGTAAAATCAATTGGCCAGATGGTTGCATAAACTTTCACAAATAGCAATACCAAAGAATAGGAAACCACACTTTCATACCTTCCCCATTCCAGGGATCATTCCAATGACACGAGTCATGGAACCCATCCGTGCAACAGCACGAGTCTGCTTTAGGAAATCATTAAAGTCAAACTTTGCACTCATGATCTTCTTCTGCAAATCTTCAGCATCTTCTTGGCGCATCTAAACAGAAATGTGGATTAAAGACTTATCTAGAGGTGCACTCTTCGAAAGGATATAAAATAAAATTATCCAGAACTTACAACTTCTTGTGCCTTCTCAACAAATGAGAGGACATCCCCCATTCCCAAGATGCGTCCAGCCATACGATCTGGATAGAAAGGTTCGAGGTCCTCCATGCGCTCTCCACGCCCTACAAGCTTAATTGGCTTCCCAGAAACCTGCAGATCAAAAATATAGAACATATAGAGATGCCCAAATTTGCCACTAAAAAGTGTACAAGAATTTTTAATTTCCAGGCACTCTAAGCTAAAAAAAATCAAAGAACGGTAAAGCAAACCTCTTTAACACTCAAAGCTGCACCACCTCTAGAATCCCCATCTAGCTTTGTCAAAATGGCACCGGTAATCCCTATCTCAACATTGAATGTTGTGACCAAGGCTGTGAATCAAAAAAGAAGATGAAGAGAAGAATCATGGGACTTGTCACAGTGTCTTGCAAATGGTTAAATTTAGCAGGTATACAGATACAGAGACACATAAATTCAATCAAATGGGTGCAAAGAGTAAACTTCCATGATAAAACTCCTATGGTCATTTATGTAAAAACTTTGCCAGCTGCTTGGCATTCTAGTTAGAACGCTGAGCAATTAATGCTGCAGTTTCTGCTTAAATGAGATACATGCCCTATGATTGCAAGTAGTGAATGTGCATAATGTATTACTGAGGAGGAAGAAAGTTCAACTGTAGTTTTCACAAGATATATATAGTTGAAAAAAAAAAAAAGATTTATGAGATTCTTGGTATAAAAGTACTCACAGTTTCTAAAAGAATAAGTAAATAAATAAAATATAATTGGCGTATTGAAACAGAAAGGTGGAATTCTGAGTACCAGCAGCTTCTTGGCCAGTCATTGCATCCACGACCAGCAAAACTTCTGTGGGTTTAAGAACTTTTTTCACTTCTTTTAACTCATCCATCATTGCTTTATCTATCTGCTCAATACAAAAATAAGATGCATGGAAGATTAACCTGTGGATGTTGCACCCCTAAAGAATCATTGAAAATTTCATGACAGATGCTTATCTCAATACCTGGAGTCTTCCTGCAGTATCCATTATCACTACATCTATCTTCTTCTTTTTGGCCTCTTCTAAACCTTGCCTTGCTATGTCAGATGGTTTAACCTCAGTCCCTGCTGTATAAACAGGTACACCTACCTGTCACAAGCTATAACAGAATATGAGAAATTATAACTATTAAAAGAAGCAAATAACCTAATGTTGGTAAATGCAACCTACAACACCAATCAACACATTACTCAATTCATAAACTAAACCAGAACTATGATTACCAGTCAAAAACAGCAAGGGAAATTATAAAAATGGATGGATAAACTTTTTATGAATTTGATTACTATGTTGCTATGCCTGAAACTGAAATTCAATTCATTTAAATTGAATTTTATTGAGAATTTAAAATGCATGCTTTGACGTCACAGGTTAGCACCTCTAACTGCTAACAGAGCCACTCTGGAGGTAGCACCAAACTTATATTTGATTTAACAATCCCAGAAAATCTTCTTTGAAATCCACTAGAACAAAAAATGAACTTGGAAGAAAAGTAGATAACTAAAATCACATAAAACTATTGGGAACAAGAGAATCTTATTGAAAATGAAAACCCTATACCTGTTCACCCAAGATAACAAGTTGATCAATAGCAGCAGGTCTGTAAACATCTCCTGCAATGAGCATGCTACTCTTACCCTGTAGTCAACATTATGCTCCAATGTCAGTGGAAGCTTAGGAAAAAACTATGCTTGATTATATGCAACAACACAACAGACACCTGTTTCTTAAGATAATTAGCTAACTTCGCACAAACAGTTGTCTTTCCAACTCCTTGAAGACCAGCCAATAATATAACAGTGGGGCCAGATTTTGAAAAGACCAGTTCAGAAACCTCTCCTCCCATCAATTTCACGAGCTCATCATGAACGATCTGGAACCAAAAGTAATATGAGCAATACACACAGGTCAAACATCAAAGACCACTAAGATAGTTCTAGAATTCTAGCATGAAAGAGACGGTAAAATACCTACTAAAAGGCAAAAAGCTTACAAGAGTGATGGAAGATCATGCTACTAATTATGTTACTTAGACACTTCATTGATAGAAGTCCATACCTTGACCAATTGTTGATCCGGCTTCACTCCTCGAATAAGGCCAGTTCCCACAGCCTGGTCGCTTACAGCTTGGACAAACCTTCTAACAACAGGAAGACTCACCTGTCAACAGACATAACAGCCATTTTGTTCAGATGTCATCCTATTGAAAATTTGTAAACTCCAATTACTAATTCCAATGCCAGTCACTTACATCTGCTTCCAAAAGGGCTCTCCTAATATCGCGCATTGGCTCCACAATGTTCTCCTTTGTCAAAACCTCTGAAACACAATCCAATTCAGTCCTAATTCAAACATCCAGAAACCTAACTCCCAGTAGTAAGTCACTTCAAAATCTAGTTTTTACTTTCTGAAAACTTATTTTGAAGTTAAAGCAAGTCATTCAAAAGAAATTGAAAATATTACAAATTAACAGTGTTTCAAGAAAATTAACGAGAAAAAGGGGAAAGGATCAAACCTTCTCCTTTAAGCTTGGTCCATGCAGATTCGAGACCACTTGTCAATTGTCCAAACATTTCAGCTCTTACAACACCTCGCATGTCTCTCTTAAAAGTAACCGTCTTGGAATTTACCCATCCCCATATCTCTCTCTGCCATAAAATTCAAAACTTGAATCAATTTTAAAACTCAGCAGCAGAAAAAGCAGCCAATTTTCATTCACGCAATCTATGTACAACTGAACAGAGAGTAGTTAAGCATATATCTATGTAAAGTTTAGTACTTTTGTTGACTTACAGTGAACAAATTCCTCGAAGAAAGGGAAGCGACATTGCCGGAACCACTATTCCAAGAACTGCCGAGTTTAGTTGAGTTTCTGGGACTGTTGTAGAACTTCCTGTTCGTCGGAAAGGAACCTGAAGTAGCCGAGAAATGGCGGGAAGCAACGGTTGAAAATTGCATTGCCTCCATTGCTGGAACTCGAAGTTCTCGCTTCTATTTCTCTTGCTTTTCTTCCTCTCCCTCCCTAGATTTTTATTTCTCTGTCGACATGGACGATTTAGATATGATCCGTTATCTTCTTTCTTTGTTTTGATTCCCTGCTACGCGGCCTAGTGTTCTATTTTATGTCAGAGTTTCTTATCCAATCGCCTGATTTCCTTAAACAGCTTACGTGGCTCGCCCTCCAAACGCAGCGTTTTAAACCCCCTCTCTCCTCGTCTCCGTTTCTTTCTACCCGCCATATTAAGAAATATTGAAAAGAAGAACAAAGCATGCTTTACATTGAATGATTGAGCACATTTATACAAAAGTAACAGTAGCCTTACTAACAGTTGTAGGCTTAACTGCTTAACAGAAGACTAACTAACTCTAACAACTTACTAACTTTACTAACTAAAAACTACATCGTTTTACATAGTCTAATACCCCCCTTCAAACTGGAGTATATATATTCAATATACCCAGTTTGGAGAATGCATCAACAAAATTTGTAGAAGAAAGTCCTTTGGTGAAACAATCTGCAAGCTGATATTTAGTTGAAACTGGCAGCAAAACAATGAGCGCTGATTGAATCTTTTCTCGAACAACATGACAGTCTATCTCGATGTGTTTACTTCTCTCATGAAAAGTTGGATTCTGAGCTAAGTAAACAGCTGATTTGTTGTCACAGAAGACTGGTGTTGTTGAAGGATCAAGCTGAACCTTGAAATCTGCAAGCAAGTAGTTGATCCACTGTATTTCACAGGCTGTTGAAGCTAAAGCCCTGTATTCAGCCTCTGAAGAACTTCTACTAACAGTATTCTGTTTCTTAGATTTCCATGATATTAATGAACTTCCAAGAAAAATACAGAACCCTGTTATGGACTTTCTAGAATCAACACATGTTCCCCAATCACTGTCACTATAAGCTGTAAGTTTCAAATCACTCTCCATAGGGAAGAAAAGGCCCTGCCCAATTGTGCCCTTTAGATATCGCAAAACTCTGTGTACTGCAGCTAAGTGTTCATCAGTGGGTTTATCAAGAAATTGAGCAAGTTGCTGGACAGTGAAACTGATGTCTGGTCTCGTTGTAGTTAAATATTGCAGCTTTCCAATGATCTTCCTATAAGAAGTAGATTCTTCTAAAAGCACTCCCCTATCTTTAGACAATCTTGTCTCAGGTAATATTGGCGTGGGAACAGGTTTAGCATCCAAAAAATTTGTCTCTTTTAGAAGATCCAGAGTGTACTTCTTCTGACAAAGATTTATTCCTTTAGCAGACCTAGCCACTTCTAACCCCAAAAAGAATTTGACTTCTCCTAAATCCTTGATGGTAAATTCATCATGCAAAAATTTCTTCACAGCAAGAACTTCTTCAAAATTATTGCTTGCAATAATGCAATCATCTACATATACTAATAAAGCCATAAAGCTATTTGCAGATTCCTTAATAAAAAGAGAATGATCAGCAGAAGATTCTTAAAACCATAAGATAATAGAGCTGTAGTTAACTTCACATTCCATTGTCTACTAGCCTGTTTTAAGCCATAAAGTGACTTGACTAATACTGCAAACTTTGTTAGGCTCCGCTGTATAGCCTTCAGGAAGTCTCATATATACTTCATCATCTAAATCCCCATGTAAAAAGGCATTATTTATATCTAACTGTTGTAAAAACCAACCATTGATAGCTGCTAATGAAAGCAATAACCTAACAGTGGTCATTTTAGCTACTGGACTAAATGTGTCAAGAAAATCAATACCTTCTTGTTGTGTGTATCCTTTAGCCACTAGCCTAGCTTTATATCGCTCTATTGAACCATCAGCTTTCCTCTTGATCTTGTAGACCCACTACATCTTATGGCAACCTTCCCTTTAGGTAGATCCACCAGCTCCCATGTATTATTTTTCTGTAAAGCTAAAATTTCTTCTTGCATGGCCTTTTGCCAATTTGCATCACCTGCAGCCTCTTTATAAAATTTTGGCTCAACTTGCTGATCCAATGCAACAGAAAAAACTTTATGATGACCATTCAGCTGAGAGTAACTGAAAACATTTTCCAAAATGTGAGGACTGTTTTCTTAGTTTGAACTGCAGAACACTTGAAAGAAGTCAGATAAGGTGGTTTATATTTCTTTCTAGTGCTTCTTCTTAAAGGTTGATGAGACTCTGCTTGATCTTGTAAGATTGGTAAAATAGGTTCAGGTACTGGATTTAAGACTTAAGATTCTGAAGGATTCACAAAAACTGGTTGTTGTGCATCAAAAACTGGTGGAACAAGTGTCTGAGTTGAATCACTATTTTCTGCAGGTGCAGTATGTTGAGAAAGAGCATTGTTGTGACTCAAAACTGGTTCATCTTGAAAATCAGTAGAATTCAAAATTTGAGGCAAAACTGTTGAACGTGAACTATCTGCAATTTGTAAAGTGCTAGAATCTAAACTCTGCCTTTGGTTAGTTGACAATGAAAAAGGAAAAATATGCTCATAAAACAAAACATCTCTGGAAACAAATATTTTGTGTGTGTTCAAATCATACAATTTATAGCCTTTAACCCCTGGATTAAAACCAATAAAAATTGTTTTAATGCTCCTAGAATCAAATTTGTTCTTAATATTAACATGATTAGAGGCATAAGCTAAACATCCAAAAATTTTAATATGATCTAATGCAGGAGCAAATTGAAATAATACTTCATAAGGAGAAACATTGTGAAGAACTGGAGTAGGCATTCGATTTATTAGATAAACAGCATGCAAAATACATTCTCCCCAGAAAGAAATGGGAAGTTGAGCTTGAAAATGTAAAGCTCTAGCCACATTTAAGATGTGCTGATGTTTTCTTTCCACAACACTATTTTGTTGTGGTGTTTTGACACAGGAAGTTTGATGTATAATGCCTTTGGCATTAAAAAAGGCATTAAAATAATCAGGAACATTGAATTCCTGGCCATTATCAGATCTAACATTCTTAACTTGAATATTAAATTGAGTAGAAACAAAAACTATAAAATCCTGCATAAGAATTCTAGCCTCAGATTTATGTTTCATGAGAAAAACCCAAGTATGCCTAGTAAAATCATCTACAATGGTGAGGAAATACCTATGACCTCTAAAAGTAGAAGCATAGTTATCCCCCCATATATCAATATGTATAAGATCAAAAGGTGAATTACTTACAGTAATGCTATGAGGAAAAGGTAATCTCTTCATTTTAGACATATGACATACATCACAGTTATCAATGGAAGATACAGAAGGGACTAAACACCTCAATCTGCTGAAAGAAGGATGGCCAAGTCTTTTGTGCCATAGAAAAGCCTCTTCCTTATTACATGTAGAAACTGTATTTACAATAGGAAAAGACAACTGAAGATTAGTAGTAGACCTGTTCATGGGCCGGGCCGGGTTCGGGCCGGGCCTAGCCTTGAGATTAAGGTCATTAGTGTTGCCCAAGCCCGGCCCATTTATAAAACGGGCCTCAAACTTTTGTCCAAGCCCGGCCCATTTATCAAATACTTAGACCAAGGCCCATCCAAAAGCTCGTTTAATATTTTTCTAATAATTATTTTAAGAATTAAATTATATTAATTAATTATATAAATATAATCGTAAATATAAAATATGATATATACTACGTATAACAAACTATTCTCATTGATAATAAGATTTTTTACATATATTGTTCATCTTTTTCTTATTTAACATACGGTGTACGTATAAATTATATTTAATATATATTATATATCAACAAATAAAAAATAAAAACAAGTATTTTTCCTTAATCGGGCCGGGCTTGGGCTTTTGCTCTTATACCCAAGCCCGGCCCATTTAATAAACGGGCTTGATATTTTGTCCAAGCCCATCCAATGGGCTTAAAACTCTTGTCCAAGCCCTTTAAAATATTGGGCGGGCTTACGGGCTTGGGCGGGTAGCCCGGCCCTTGAACAGCTCTAATTAGTAGTAAAAGCTTTAGGTAAAAGATCTTTGGAATTCAATTTGTAGAGGCCTTGATTGAGTTCAGCAACCCCAATCATTCTCCATGGTCGAATTCCCTGGATTAAACAGTGAGTAGATAAGACAATAATACAACAATATAGATCAGAAGCCAACTTACCAGCAGATATTAGATTGAAAGTAAACTGAGGAACATATAAAACGTCAGATAAAACTAAAGAATTACTCAATCTAATGGTACCAACATGAGTAACTGCAACTTTAGCTTTGTTAGGTAAGTGAACAAAAACATTCTCAACTGTGCGAACAGTATTGAAATTATTTAAAGAGCAAGTGATGTGATCAGTAGCACCAGTATCTAACACCCATTCAGTACTATAAGCATGAGCATTATTAAAAACATTGAGAGAGATATGTGGTTGAATATCACAATTGAAAGGAAAAGAACCTGAAAAAGATGGAAGTCTGGAAGAACTGGGCATAGTAACTGCATTAACTTGATGACTCGGCCCTGGCATGCCCTGAATCATCATCATTAACTAATCATACTGTTCCTTGGTAAACTGATATGGAGCAGCCTGAACTACAGGAGCTGAATAAGCAGATGGTTGTTGTTCAGGAACAGGATAGGCAGGAAATGTCTCTGGATAAACTTCTGAAGAAGATAAAGAAGGAGCTTGAGAATCTTGATCTGCCATAGTGACTGCATTAGCAAACCTTGATGTGTAGAAGGCTTCTTTTGATTCCGAACATTGTAATTGGCTGGATAACCGTGTTTTTTATAGCACTTATCCACAATATGCCCCTCTTTACCACAGTAGGAACACATTGGCCTTTTGGAGTTATTGAAAGAAGGTTTCTTGGGCACAGGACCGCCCTTAACAGCCATAGCAGAAATGTCGAAAGAGTTTGGAACAGGCACCATAACAGAACGTTCTTGTTGAATAACAAGAGAGTAAGCTTTGTTTAAAGAGGGTAAAGGATCCATGAGTAAAATCTGGGTTTTAACATTTGCATAGGTTTCAGACAAGCCTTTAATGAAGATAATGACCTGATCATTTTCATGAAACTCTCTGACTTTCTTGGCTAAAAAACAAGTACAATCTGGAAGGCAAGAACAAGAGGTAATGGGACGCAAAACATTCAATTCATCCCAAAAAACTTTAAGTTTGGTAAAAAATTCATGAACAGTTAAAGAACTCTGAGTAGAACCATAAATTTCAATTTGCAAATCAGGGATACAAAATGAATTGGTTTGAGAAAATCTAGCCTTTAGATCGTTCCAAATGTCGATAGCAGACTCCAACCAAATGATCGACTGTGCAATCGAAGGAGACACAGAATGCACTAACCAGGAAATCACAAGGTTATTACACCTTTGCCAAGCAGAAAACAGAGGATCTGGACGAGCAAGAACTGGCATGGAACCATCAATGAGATGAAGCTTGTTCTTGGTCAAAAGGGCCATTTTCATGGCTCTCTGCCAAGAATGGTAGTTAGGACCAGTAAGGACAGAAGAGACGAGATTCAAGGTAGGATTCTTGCTCAGATGGATGAAATAAGGACAAGAGGGAACATCTTCAGGTCTGGAAGAAAATCCATGAGAAGTTGCAGCAGTTGAAGAAATATCAGCTGAATTTTCCATTAAAGCAAAGAAAAGGATGAAGAAAGATAGATCAAAGAAAGATCAAAGAGATCGAAGTGAAAGATCAGAAAGATCTAAGCAAAGAAAAAGAAACTAACTGAAAAGAAAAGAAAGAGAAAATGCAGCGGAAAGAGAAAAGAGAAAAAGAAGAGAGAGAAATTTCTCTGATACCATATTAAGAAATATTGAAAAGAAGAACAAAGCATGCTTTACATTGAATGATTGAGCATATTTATACAAAAGTAACAGTAGCCTTACTAACAGTTGTAGGCTTAACTGCTTAACAGAAGACTAACTAACTCTAACAACTTACTAACTTTACTAACTAAAAACTACATCGTTTCATATAGTCTAATACGCCAAAAAATGTAACGACTTCATCTTCTTCCTTTCGATCAAACTCCAAAACGGCATCGATTCTCAGCCGTTTCTGCTCCCCATCAGTCATGACCTTGCTTACTTGGAACACTCAGCTGCGGGAGCTGGCAATGCAATGCAAATACCTTGAGGCTCTAAATCTCTACCGCCAAATGTTACGGTGCGGTTTCACCCCAAACGCCTTCTTTTTCCCTTTCGCTCTCAAATCCTCAGCTTCCCTTTCCCTTCCTTTATCCGGCCACCAACTCCATTGCCACGTTATCAAAACTGGGTGCTCCCTTGAACCCTTTGTTCTCACTTCTCAAATCTCGATGTACTGCAAATTCAATTCCCTCACAAGCGCCCGCAAAGTGTTCGATGAAAATACAATTTCAAATCAATTAATCGTTTGTTGCAACGCCTTGATTTCCGGGTATGCATTAAGAGACCGGGGTTTTGATGCCATTGATTTGTTTTGTAGAATGAGAGAAATGGGTGTTTCTATTAATTCAGTCACCATGTTGGGCTTGGTTCCAGTGTTCTCGGAACCAGAACATTTCAGCGTTGGGATGTTCTTTCATGGCTGTTGCATGAAGTTAGGGTTGAATCTTGATTTCTCTGTTTTCAATTGTTTGCTTACAATGTATGTAAAATGTGGGGCGGTTGAGTCTGGTAGGAAGTTGTTTGATGAGATGCCTGAAAAGGATCTGATTACTTGGAATGCTATGATTTCAGGGTACGCACAGAATGGACTTGCTGCTGATGTTTTAGAACTTTATAAAAGAATGGAAGCTTCTAGAGTTTGTCCAGATGAAGTAACATTTGTTGGGGTTCTATCCTCGTGTGCTTACCTGGGTGCTATTAGCTTAGGTCGCGAGGTTGAACAACGGATAGAGTCTAGTGGACTTGGTTTGAATCCGTATTTAAATAATGCACTGATTAATATATATGCTAGGTGTGGCAATTTGGTTAAGGCTCAGGCTATTTTTGATCGTATGCCAAGGAAAAGTGTGGTTTCATGGACAACAATTATAGGTGGATACGGAATGCACGGATATGGAGAGATCGTCGTGGACTGTACACAGTCCTTTTATTGGAATAGTTGATTGAAGTGTGTTGTCTTTAGACTTGCTTACTGTTTTTGAAAATAACACGCAGTCGTATAGTTCCAGTCAAGGAAACTAATTCTGCGTAATATTTGCTAAACTGATATTACTTGAGCTTTTAATTTCACTGTTTGCTACTTCTTGTTGACTTTAAACTGCATATATTGGCTAGTTACATCATTTTGTTCTTTGAAAAAGATTAAATGTTTAACAATTCACTTATCGGTTACTTTATGTAGGTTAACCAAAAAATGATGAAATCAACTCTTATAAAGGACCTTTATGGTGAAATTGAACGACTTAAGGGAGGTGAGACTCTTTCATATTGGAGGAATTGTTAAAAGAATTAATACAGTTAGTGGTTTTCCTTATATGATTATCTTCACTAATATACATTGCCTTTTGATTGTCCACTTTAGAGGTGTATGCTGCTCGTGAGAAAAATGGTGTTTATATTCCAAAAGAGCGATACTATCAAGAGGAGAGCGAAAGGAAGGTGAGCGAAAGGGGGTATACTTCTTAGATGTTTGTGTGCATGTGTGTGTGACTTTCTGCTATTTTGACCATATTTGTCTATTCTTTTAGTGGTTTTCCTTCATATATGCAAGGATAGTTGAAGTTTCCATTATTGAGTTCTTCAGTTATTCTTGTGAATTATCATATCAACTGATTTCTTCTTAATTATTATTGATCATGTATTCTTTTAGCATTTTGTTAGGCAATGGCTGATCAGATCGAATTATCATACTTACTGTCTTTCTTTAGTCATTCGGGTTATAAGTTGCTCACTTCTGTTTGATATCTTACAAAACAGCAACTTGAAGAATTGCAAGATAAATATGTTGCCCAAGTTAGACAGTGCTAAGATTTGAGTGGCAAACTTGAGACTACAGAGGTGAACCTTGTCAAGCTTTCCCCCCCCCCCCCTTTTTTCATTTAGATTGTCGTTAGATGCTAATGAATAGGTAAACAATGCAGAAAAACTTGAATGAAACCAGAAAATTGCCTCTGAAGAAGAATTGGAGAAGTGCTCCTATGTGTTAAAGGAGAGAATTTATCATATCTGAACAGAAAAAAGCAGGTACACAGAAATATATACTCGATTTTAGATTATATATTAATACTCATTTAGTGCTGATATTGTTTTCGAATGGTCTAAAACAGAAAATGCTCTAGCACATCAAGCATGTATTTTAAGGTCTGATTTGGAGAAAGCTCTTAAGGATAATGCTTCATTGTTTCTAAAAATAGGCATGTTGTTCAATTCACTTATTTACACATATTGTGGACATCAATATATAAAAGTCTGACTTTGTCTCTTGTGGAGCCTCCTCCCTTCTATCCCTTCTTCAGTATTGTCTCTTCACATCTGAAAACAAGAAGAAAAAGGCTTTTATCAAGATAGCAGATTCAGGTTCCAATAGGTAAAAGATAGCAGATTCAGATTCATCTTTCCTTTTGGTTTTGATGTTTGATAAGAAATTTACCTCTTAATTGCCTCTGCGTCCCCTCCCGCCTCCTCTTCCGCCTCCGTGTCCCCTACCGCCTCCCGCGAGCCGTGGTGCTGGTTCTGGGGCTGAGGCAGGGGCAGGTGCTGGTGCTGGTGCCTGAAATCATAAAATGTGCTTTAATTAAATTGGGCTCCTAGAATATATGGCGCCCTTGGGGCTTTCTATTTGATTGTATTGAAAGGCCCAATGAATTGGGATTTCCTTATTGGGCCGGGTCATTTCGATTAAGTGGATCATTTATACCTTTTAATACAATGAATAATTGGTGATAAAGATTAAGTAATATTAAGCATTGCATGTAAGCAATAATAATGATTCTTGAATATAATGATTCAAGAATGATGAGATAAATGCTTAGTTGAAAATGAGAATTATAAAATTATAAAGAATAATGAGATTTAAAAATTAAGGAATATTTTTTTCTAATTAAAATTTATAAATTGATGTTCAGATCTAGTCAGTTCTCCATGTGAATCAAGGAATATTTATTGATTTTTAAAGATCCGGTCTAGAATAAAGATAGAATCTATTCAATTCAAATAAAATAATGAGTATAATAAATCTCAGTCTAGCTATGGAATTAAAAATGGCAGGTCTCCATGAATTTATTGTTGTTTAAAGATCCTGATTCACTTCAAATCAAATAAATTAACGAAATTAACGAAAATGAATCTTACACAGTTGTTGGCGTGAGTGAATGTCTCGAAGACGGAAAGAAACAAGGTAATGCGCCATTAATGATGGTCGGAAAGTCGCCATTGATGATGATCGATGGATCTGATCTTCGTCTCTCTAAATCACTGGAAACGCTGAGGGTTATTTATATAGTATATATATAGTAGCCCTAGGTCGAAGTGGGCTGGGTAATTTTAACAAACTATTATATTCACCTTTGTTACATTACATCATTTTTTTCTTTAATGTTTTCTCATCGCCATCCATTTGCCCTCTTTTTCTACTTATTTACAAATATGCCACTCCCTTCTGCGATCTGAACGTGGCTCGCCCTTCAAACGCAGCGTTTTGAACCCCCTCTCATCTCTTTCCTGTGTCTCCCCGTCAAAAAATGTAACGGCTTCATCTTCTTCTTCCTTTCGATCAAACTCCAAAAACGGCATCGATTCTCAGTCGTTTCTGCTCCAAAAACTCCAAATGGTTATTTATATATAATATATATAGTAGTCAGGCCCTGAGAAACTATATTTCCTCAGGATCATTTGGTTAGTATAACAATGTAGGGAGTTTCTGATGCAGAGGATCCACTTGAGGGTGGCAACTGCATAGCATATTACTCCTGTTCATTGCTTAACAATTTAGGGAGTTTCCGATGCAGAGGATCCACCGAGGGTGGCAACTGCAGAGCATATGACTCCTGTCATTGCATACTAGGCGTAGTAGTAGTATGGAGTTGCTAGTTTTGAACTAGCTAAACACTTGGAGTAGAGAGAGAACTAGAAAGTATTTGGAAACTCATAATATATTTCATAAGGAAATATTTTACAAAGAGAAAGATGAGAGAAAATGAAAGAAAGTGAAGTGTGGAGGCTACTACCATGGGGGTGGTATTTATAGCCATCCAAATTCACTATTTACACCCTAGTAGTGACCAAAATAGCCTTGGTCATTATTACACACTATTATTGCATACCATTATTGGCATAAATGCCACTTTGCACCCTTAAGTTTATACGGACTGCCACTTTGCACCCAACTTTTTTATTTTGATCAAAACGCACCCTAAAGTTTTATTTTTGTGCCACTTTGCACCCTCTGTCCGGTAGGATAAACGGATTGGTCACGGCGTCCGACGTGGCATGCCACATGTCACTTTTTGGTACATGTGGCATGTCACGTGTCACTTTTTGGTACATGTGGCATGTCACGTGTCACTTTTTGGTACATGTGGCATGTCACGTGTCACTTTTTGGTACATGTGGCATGACACATGTCACTATTTGGCACATGTGCGCGTGCCATTTGTCACTTTTTGGTGCACGTGGCGTGCCACGTGTCAATTTTTGGTACACGTGGCATGCCACGTCGGACACCGTGATATAGCCGTGTGTCCTACCGTGACGGAGGGTGCAAAGTGGCACAAAAATAAAACTTTAGGGTGCGTTTTGATCAAAATAAAAAAGTTGGGTGCAAAGTGGCAGTCCATACAAAGTTAAGGGTGCAAAGTGGTAATTATGCCCACCATTATTATATAATGCCTTAAGCATGACATCATCATGTCTAGAACATGTCTGCATAAGTCTACATCATACTTAAACACTCTAAAACACACTTAATACACACATAATTAATTATTAGGTATATTAAAGTCCGGGGTCGTTCTTCCTGCTGTTGCGGCGTATCTTGATGACGTGGGGCCCGCGGGATCCAGTTGTTGCATCATGCACTCTAACTCCTTGTTTTCTTTTTCGAAGGTCTTCTGTGCCTGTTTGATCATTATTGCTGCTATGGATCCAGAGGTGGTAGGAACTTGGAGTAACCTGAAGCCAATTTTCTGGATCTTGTAGTAATCTTCTGGTTCTCTTTTAAAGTAAAAGGCATTAGCATCATTCTCAAATTCATCATACCCATATTCTTGGAAGAATCTTGGGTCATAGTCGATGTATGGCATGTCTCCTGCATCTTTATACTGCCAATAAGGACTGGATGGTACGTGGAAGGAGTCATCTAGGAAATTGTGATCAAGGTTGATGATCCGTTGGTCGAATTGCCGCCAATGCCATGATTCCATTCCTTTGTAGTGATCAAGGTCTGCCCAAAGCTGCTTTCTATATTCAACGGGGTAGTACCTCCAAGGAATGTTGAAATACGATGGGAGTGGAATTTCAACCTTCACTTCATTCTCATGAGCAACTTGTTCTAGTACTCCCCTGAATTCTTTGTATTTTGGGAAGACCTGAGTGTACAGTTGAAAATTGGATGTGCTGTGGATTTTTACAGTGGGATGGAAGGTTAAAATACCATCTTGGCAATCATATCTTCGGTGGAGGAAGATGTTAGTAAAGGTGTCTCGGAAATGGAGCCTGGAAGTGGTTCTAAGAGTTCTTGCCATTTATCAAGAGGAAGGAACCACGTCATGATTGTTTTTAACATTTCCAGAATGTGAAAACGTAGGTGAGGCTCTCTGGTTTTTCTGTGTTCTTCTAATGAGATACACTGTTGGATGTATTTTTTGAGGTAAAAGGTATCAAACTCAAAAGCAGCAGTGTAGCGCATGGTCAGATACCAAAAAAATGGGATTACCACTTTTGGAATATCCTCAAGAAATGGGAAAGAGAAAAGGTGTAGGAAGGGGTAATCTGGGTTAATACCTATAGGCCTGATGGCATAGTCTCCATGTTTTCTGATTATAATGGACTGGAACTCGAAGAGTTCTTCTTTTGTTGTCGCCCGTACAGAGAACAAGGCAAGTTTGTCCTGTATTTCTTGTGGAAGGGATGAGACAAGTCCTTGGAAAGACATATTTGTTGGAAGATCTTCAGCAATGAAGGCTTGAGGAGGACCAAGGAACTTGTATGGGTTTCTTTGGTATTCTAGGAGGGCTTGAACAATGTCAGTGGGTTTGGTTGGGTCTGGTGGTAAGGTTAAAAGGCGATTGTAAAAGAGTTTTATATAAAGGACACCGTTGGCAAAGATGGGAGGGTCTTGGTAAAAAATTGCTTGTCTTGCCGAAGGTACACTAGGAGCATTAGAAGGTCCTGCTTCCATTATCTGAATTTCCCGGATTAGGTTGTGGCATGGATCATATGGGTGTTGTCCTTTTATATCTTTCGTGGTGAAAGAATAGCGTGTGAACCATTGCGACCATCGAAGTAGTTGAGGGTTTGGAACAGTTTTCTTTTTGACGTCTAGCATCTGATCAAAGTCTGCCATATCCAGTTCCACAATGAAATGATGACCAGTAAGATGGAACTCAAATTTCTGAATCCCATACTTTACAGCTATGATTTCTTTGAATGTGGAGTGATAATGGGCCTCAGATTCTTTGAATCTGCCACTTTTGTATCCACAAATGCTTCTTTTTCCATTCTTCTCTTCAATGAGTACTGCTGCCCAGTATTTGTTACTAGCATCAGTCTGAAGGATACTCGTGCCATTCGAGGGAATCTGTAGTGTTGGAAGTGACAATGCTTTTGTCTTGAGTGTTTTAACTGTTGTAGTCTGCTTCTGTGACCACTGTGGGGAATTCTCCTTGAGCATGATCCTGAGAGGATTAGATATTTTGGTGAGATTCGGAAGGAAGTCTGACATGTAATTGACAATTCCAAGGAACTATTGAATCTGCTTCTTGGTAAGATTTTCATCTGGAAAATCCTGTAATGCTTGACCAATATGGGGCTGGGCCACATATTTTCCTTCTTTGAGATGCATACTAAGAAAATCAATCTCTGAAGTTCCTATTGTCATTTTCTTCTCTGACAGCATGATTCCAAAATCTTGCACTATCTGTTGGAATCTCTGAAGTAGCTGTTCATGGTTGTCCTTATCTGCTGAAAATAGTAAAATATCATCAATGTAGATAAGGGAATTGTCCATGATTGGACGGAAGATTCTTGTCATTGCTTTTTGGAACAGTGACGGGGCTGTCTTTAGTCCAAAGGGCATGACTGTCCATTGAAAGTGGTGTTGTGGGATACAAAATGTTGTCTTGTAGCGCTCAATTGGTTCTATTCCAAGCTGCCAAAAACCGGCTTTCAAATCAAACTTTGAAAATATCTGTGCATTGGACAAATAAACGAACAGGGTTTTCCTATTGGGGAGCGGAAACTTATCATCTGCTAAGAAGTAGTTCAGGGACTTGTAGTTTATTACAAGCCTAAGCTTGCCACGTGTCTGTTCTGATCTTTTGTTGACATAGAAAGCTTCACATGACCACGATGAGGTGGTTGGTTTAATTAGTTCTTGAGACTGTAGCCGTGAACACTCTTCTATGGCCAACTTAAGATGGTCCGGATTCATTCTTGAGTGGCTGGCTTTAGTTGGATTAATGGACTCGTTTCTCTTGAAGGGAAGGGGAATGAAGAATTGAGAATTCTTCCATAGAGGCTTTTCACATTTGAGTAAGAATTCTGAGTGGTTTTCTGCACATGAAATGTGGATTAGCTTTTGCTTGATCTGCTGAAATGGGGCTGACTGTGGGGAGATTGTGAACAAATTTGGCAATTGTCTCCATGCCATGAACATATCTTTGAACTTAATTCCTTTGCCATCTAACTTAAGACCTTTGATACTGGATATAATATCAAATCCAATAACAAGATCTTTTCCTGGTAATGTTGAGCCAATTAACCTAAGCTTGGTTGAGCAGGTTGGGAAAATCTGGACTGTGACTTTTTTGCTGACATAGTCTGTGGAGAACACGTCATCATTTGCTGACTTGAAATAGTTCTTGTGTTCTTTCCAGAATGAGGGTGGTAAGACTTGGGGGTTTGCAATGGTTTGGGCTGCACTTGTGTCAAAAAAGGCTATGACATGGATTGGAGGATGGTTTTGGTCCAAATAGATTTGGACTGGGGCAAGTGGTGTTTTATTGGGCTGGATAGTTTGGATATCTTGGATATGGGTATCAGGAGGAGTAAGGTCGGGTCATGGTTGGACTGACTAGATGGACTGGATTACCATGTACTCTGGTAATCTTTTTCCTCTTCCTCGTAAATGGAGGAATCATCTAAAGATTCTGATTCAGAGTAGTCTGAATCAATGGTTGAGATAACAAACAAAGAATTAGGACTTTGTTCATCATCTAGAGAGAACACTGATTCAAGATCATCGTCATCTGAGAGCTGGATTCCTTGGGCTAAGGCAATGTCCTAGATCATCTTGACCGACTTCTTATCGGATCTTGGGCACTGCTTAGCAAAATGTCCTGGTTTGCCACAAAGAAAACACTTGGATGATTTCTTTTGGCCTTCTTTATTTCTTCTTCCGTATTTGAATCTTCTCTGGATCCTTCTTTGGAAGAATCGTCTGCTGCTTCTGCGGCGTGTTGAGTTGGAGCTGGCTTGGAACCTTTTAGGTTTTCTAAAATGAGACTTTTTCTTATAAGGACCATAAAGACATTTATCATCACCTTTGCATTTGATCTGGAGTCCCTTTGTAGCCTTGCACATGGATTTATATCTCTTGGAGTTTTTGAGCACCTTTTGGATGTAATCGTTTTGGTGACAAAGTTTGTCAAGAGATTTGAGTATCAACTTATAAATATCGCCAATCCATAAGCTGCTGATGTTGATATGTGCGGCTTCAATATCCAAGAGGGTTCTGTCTCTGAGGTCTTCGGGGGCAGAATTGGTGAGGTGGTGTTTTAAGTTTGCATCGAATGGTCCAAGTTGGAAGAAATATCTACAGAATTGTTGGTAGTGACGGTCCAAATCGCGTCTTTTGAGGGAACAACATTTGAGCTGGAAGAACTCCTGTCTGAGTTTTTCAGTTTGAAAGGATTGTTTTCCACAAAATACATTTTTGACTTCATCAATGAATGTTGTGAAAGAATCTCTGGCTCTTCCCCATGCTCGTCCTTGTTTGCCAATTCCATCCCAAAATTGCTTGAGAATTCCTATCCATTTAGACGTGAAGTTGATGATCAATTCCTGGACAGAAAAGTTGGGGTCAGACTGTAACTCTGTTAATCCCCATGCTTGGAATTCTTGAAATCTCTGGCTCCATTTTTCTGGCGGGATGTCGTCTATGAGTGTCTTCCACTAAAGAAGGTGTCTTCCATGTGGATATCAGCTTTTTGCTCCTGCGGTTCCTCTGGGGGCTCATAGACATGAGGAATTGTCATAAAGACCGAAGGAAAAGGGGAATTAGTGTCAGAAGGTTCATTGTCAGATGAGAACTCTGATGATCCAAATGAATGTTCTGGAAAATTTGATTATGGGGAGATCATTGGGAGGTTTTCTCTTGCTGATATCTGGAGAAACGAGGTAATGGGGTTATGTGAAGGTTCTTGTGGAGATATCATCATCTGGTTTGTGGGTGGAGTTGGGTTGGACGATGCTGCTGTTGCTGCTGCTGCATAGGTTTGTTTTGTATGGGTATGGTTAATGGTTATTCCTGGTTGTGGTTTGGGAGAAGGGGGAGGAGGTGGTTGTACGTTTATTGGTCTTTTGGCTTTTTCTCTTTCTCTCTGAAGTCTCTGAAACCTTTCTTCTCTCAACTTCATTATCCATCTTTCAGAGGAATCATTTACATGTATGGATGCTGTGTCTTGTGGTGGCATCGGGAATATAGGTTGGGGTTTTTGGAAGTTGGTTGGAGAGTAAGGTTGGGTGAATGAAAGTGGTTGAGCTTCAAGGGGTTAAAATAGAGGTTTAGGCTGAAATGATGTTGGGAATGATTGTTGTTGATGAGTTTGAGGTAGGTCTTCTGAGACGAAGGAGGGATTCACATGATATGTGTTCATTTGTGGGAAGCCCTCATGGCTGGTTTTGAGTTTCTTGAGTTCAGCAAGCTGTGTGTTGAGTGATCTGATTTCCATCTCCTTTTCAGCAATCTTTTGGGTATTGACATTGTATGTTAAAAGGGAGGAGTTTATCTGGTTGTAAAGGTTGTTGATTCTGGTTTGGATGTCTGAGATGCTTTTCTGGATTGAGGTTAAGTTACTGTCAAAGTGAGCAGTGAGTTGAGTAACCTTTGTCTCAATTCTTTGTAGCGTTTTGTTCTGAGCTATCACATTCTTAGACTGCTAGTTGAGCACTGCTTCTGGCTGGGAGTTCACGAGTTGTCTTCCTTGTGCATCTCTGTTTGTTGGTCTGGGGACTTTGGGAATGTATCTGTACCGTTCATCGGTGTATTCCTGCAGTGGAGGAAATTCTGAGTCATAGTTCTTGTTTTGTTTGGACATCATGAGGATTTGGGGTGGTTGGGGTTGCTGTTTTGGGGCAGTTGTAGGAGGGTGGTCTTGTTTCTCCTTTTCAAGCCACTAGAATGCCTTTTTGTAGCATGGTAAGTAATCTGGTTTTCGTTTCAGGGTTGAAGGCTTTGGCTTTTGGTGGTCTGGCTTTGGAAAGGGATCTGGAGTAGGAGGAGGTGGACTGGAAGGAGTTGATCTATTTTGCTCTCTTGGATAGAGAACATAATTGTCAAACTTTCCTGACGATTCACCTAGGAGACCTACTTCAGGGTCACCTGCTTCATATCTTTCCTGGAGCTTTTGTTGCGAGGACCTCTTTTTCTTTGGCTTGTATTCTTCTCCGTCGAGTTCATCGAAGTACTGAGCACAAGCTTTACATGAGCAGTTGATGTCCCATGGACAGTGTCCATCTTTGTCTTTAAAGGCATAGACGGGTGTGTCGTCTGTTTTGAAGCTGAGGATGTCCAGCTTGATGTTTGGGTTTGGAGGGCATGGCTGCATCATGAATTGTGTAGAGAAGATTGGAGGCGGAGGTGCCTCTGTCTCATCATGGTCAAATTTGATAGTGACTGAGCCATCTTTGTTTTTTATAAGTCTTGGGTCTGTGGACTTCACCGTCTTTTGGATTTCCATGTGCTTCTCATAGTTAGTCACCCATGAAGTGGGCATAAGTTTGAGAAGTTCTAGCATTGAAATCTTCTTAGTCATGTGAAGGCATGTAGTAACACTTTCATGTGAGTTGAACTTGAGAAGTGGTGTGTCTGGCTCCTTGGGGATAGCAAGATCCATTGCATGATCTTGTATCCTGTAGCACATCTGATAATGTAGAGTTGCTTCACGAGCATTTTCTACCATTTGTGTGCCTGCGATTTGTACTTGGACTTTCAATACTGAAGGGAGCACTGGGTCTTCAAGTGCCATGTTAAAGTTTGGAAAGAGAGTGACAAATACATTTCCTGCATTGAGGGAGGTTTCTACCATCCCAAGACAGGCAAATCTATACTCGAAGAACCTGGAGTCAAGTACTACAATCCTTGCAAAGACTGGTAAGCTTTTTCCTGCATGGTAGGTTAAGGCTATCCTTATGGCTCCAAAGTGGATGTGGGTGTATCCCTGCTCTAGCAATTGTTTTGGAAATTCAGATGGGATCTCAAGGGTGATGAGATGTTCTTGAGTTCCTGAGGGTAGGATACATCGGCTAAAGTTGGAGACTGCACGTACTCTTTTGGAAGTTGTCTGGGTTTTTGGATGAGGTGTTTGATAGATCTGGTAATATTTTTCTGGGGTTTACCAAAAACATTATAGGGGTTCATAAGGGGTAAGCCTGACTCTTCTACTCGGTGGCATTCCGAGAGATAATTCAGCTCATAAAGGTGTTGGAGTTTGTTTGCAGAGGTTTCTTTTAATTTTGGAGGTTGTGGAAGGGAGAAAATGGTACGACTAGAAGAACAAGAGGCAGAATGAAGGAAAGAGTATGGATCTGAGAGCGCGACTTCTGTGATTTTTTCTAAATCTGTCATGATTATGAGTCCTAGTCTCCCTCTACCTTACGTGAAAGCGTTGTTCTCGACTATCAACAACCAATTACTACTACGTATGGAAGATCTGGTCCTCTGATACCAAAGGGGATAACATAGGATCGGAGTTGCCACTTCAACGCCTAGCTTTATAGTCTATAATAGGAAGGTGCCATGATCCAAGGTATTCTAGCCGTGCTCAAGCCTGGACGCATCCTGCGATAATGGCGAGCAAGGGGCCTGACTTTTATGGACCTGGTCCTAACTTATTACATATAAATAACCATTATGTGGGCTGGGTAAGTTTAACTCACCTTTATGTAGCAATAAAACTAGGCTGAAATCTCAATTTGGTACCAAACTTTTCATGAAAATCCCAACTTAGTACCAAACCTTTTATTTCGTCCAATTTGGTACCAAACGTTTTATAAATGGTTCAATTTAGTACTTTTTCTAGTAAGTGCAACTCACGCACCGTTAAGTCCTTAACTCCGTTATCTATGTGGATTTTTTAGTTATTTTTATTATTTTTTAATTTTTATTATTAATATTTATTTTTAAATAATTTTATTTTTACCATTTTTTATTTTTTAATTTTTTATTCCCATTTTTATTTCTCCTATTTTTTTAGTTTCATTCACATTTTTATTCCTCTTTTTTCACGTCAATTTTTTTAATTTTCATTCCCATTTTTATTTTTCTCATTTCTTCAAGCGCACAACTTTCTTCTGGATTTTTTTTTTGCTACTAATTATTTTAAACCTCTACCTCATCTTTTTTTTTTCAAAAAATCGGTGAGATCTAAAGGATTTTTCTAACTAAATTCTACTTATTTAAAGGAAAATAAGAACCAACTTTTTAAGACAAAATTGCATAAACTTCATAAATAAATTCTTAACAATATGTAAAATATGCTTGATTTGTGAAACATAATAAAATACAACTATCTTGAACAAAAAAAATTAAATACAAATTAAACATTTCAAAAATTTTCTTTTCCCTTAACATACAGAGGTTGAGGAGGCAGATCCTTGTTGGCCTGATTATCTTTCCTTTGATCTTGCTCATGAGTTAGCATGATACCCTCAACAAAAAGGCAAAAATTCAATGTTTTGTTAGCATAAATTCATTGATATGGCTAAAATAATGCCTACCGCATGCTAAACTATTGCCGAGTGCCAATATTTCTCTAAAATATTGACAAGAACAATCAATGGAATGAGTGATGAACCACCAACAGTTACCCAATAGCAATGAGTTTTATCATGTTACATAAACAGTTACCCAAGAACAATCAATGTTTATGTGCAAAACAGATAGCAATAAACAAAAGCAATGAGTTTTATCATGTTACTATTATGCATACTACCTCAAGTTCCAGTACCAAACTCAGAAGCAAAGCCAATGACCCAATTCTCTGTTTGATCGTGAATACTGGCATATAACTCAAACCTCTAATCATGCATATTAACAGATATACCAATAGCTCAGTTCTCCAAAGCACTTCAATTTTGAAGTTGTTCCCTAAAATAGATGTGATTGATTCTGTTCCACACACAGGCCAAAGAAGGAGAAGAAAAAAACAGAAAATCAGATAACACTTTCTCCAAAAACAAACTATGCACTTTGGTAAGTCAGATTTCAGAAAATAAAACCAGGGAAGGATTGAGTTTACTGTGAGGCCTCTAAATCAAAACCTCTAATAATGAGAAGACGCAAACACAATGCCAAAATGCAATCACGTTGTTCCTTTAACCTATGTTGATTAAACTATGCTAACGGGAAGTAATTAAGCAGAGAAAGAACATAGAAGAATTGAACTTTCTCTACATCAAGCCTTGAAATAACAAAAACCCATCATTCAATTTCACTTAACTTTTCTGGAAAAAAAAATCACTTAACTTGATATCCAAAACCAATGTGATTGAATGCTATTAATTAACCAAACAGAAGATAAAAGAAGGAAAAAAGATCGAATATATAGTCGCATAAAAATATGACATTGAAAATTCAAACCCAATTTAGAATTTCATTAAATTTGATCTCAAGAACCAATGTGATTCAATTAATACCCACCAGGAAATCAATTGCTTTCTAAATTAAAAGTTGGGACTTTAATCCACGAATGAGAGAGAAATTAATAAGACCTAATAAAAAATTAATTACAGTTTGAATGAAATTATTCTAAATTCAGGAAGTTCAAATCCAAACCCAAATCATACTCCCAAAATTCGAAAAAAAAATTAAAAAGTGGGAAATTACTTACCTTTAAGAAAATGTAACTAGCATCCAATCTCCCTCTTTGTCTTCATAAGTCAGACCAAATTCAGATGATCCATCCAAAAGCTTGGACGGCTTAGTTTCTTTTAGATCCATCCAAAAGGATCTACCAATTGCTGCCGCTGGCCGGAGAAGCGGAAATGGAGGGGTTTCCACCGGGACTCCTTCGTCTCACCCTCTCTAAAATGATTTCTTTCTCTAGAAAGAAAATGGAGTTAGGGTTTGAAGAGAGGGATTTTTAGTTTTGAGGGTTCATTTCTTGAATTCGAATGGTGAAAGGTTAGGGAATAGAGAGGAAATGAACATGTTTAGGTTTTAAGTTTTAACTCAATCCAATGGCGGAAGACGAAGATCAGGGAAGGTTTAGACAGATGCGGCGCTAGGTTTTAGTGGGAAAAGAGGGATCTGTTTTGAAGAATGAAGGAGGAGAAAGAAAAAGAAAATGAGAGAGAAGAAAAGAAAATGGAGAGAAAAAAGTAAAAAATTAATTAGATTTTTTTAATTAATTAAAAATGACACGTGGTTTTTTTTCAATCAGAGATCTCTTCACGCGTTATTTAACGCGCGTGTTTTTCACTCGTTGATGAAAATTTGAAAAAGTACTAAATTGAACCATTTGTAAAACGTTTGGTACCAAATTGGACGAAATAAAAAGTTTGGTACTAAGTTGGGATTTTCATGAAAGATTTGGTACCAAGATTTCAACCATAAAACTATTATATTCACCTTTGGTTACATTACATCATTGTTTTCTTTAATGTTTTCTCATCGTCATCGCCATGCATTTGCCCTCTTTTTCTACTCCATTATTTACAAATATCTCATTCCTGCGATCTGAACGTGGCTCGCCCTTCAAACGCAGTGTTTTGAACCCCTCTCTCTTTTCTGTGTCCCCTGTATAACAGCTTCATCTTCTTCTTCCTTCCAATCAAACTCCAAAAACGGCATCGATTCTCAGTCGTTTCTCTTCCCATGACCTCGCTTACTTGGAACACTCAGCTGCGGGAGCTAGCAATGCAATGCAAATACCTAGACGCGCTTACTTGGAACACTCAGCTGCGGGAGCTAGCAATGCAATGCAAATACCTAGACGCTCTAAATCTCTACCGCCAAATGTTACGGTGCGGTTTCACCCCAAACGCCTTCTCTTTCCCTTTCGCTCTCAAATCCTCAGCTTCCCTTTCCCTTCCTTTATCCGGCCACCAACTCCATTGCCACGTTATCAAAACTGGGTGCTCCCCTGAACCCTTTGTTCTCACTTCTTTGATCTCGATGTACTGCAAATTCAACTCCCTCACAAACGCCCGCAAAGTGTTCGATGAAAATCCAATTTCAAATCAATTAACCGTTTGTTACAACGCCTTGATTTCCGGGTATGCATTAAGAGACCGGGGTTTTGATGCCATTGATTTGTTTTGTAGAATGAGAGAAATGGGTGTTTCTATTAATTCAGTCACAATGTTGGGCTTGGTTCCAGTGTTCTCGGAACCAGAACATTTCAGCGTTGGGATGTTCTTTCATGGCTGTTGCGTGAAGTTAGGGTTGAATCTTGATTTCTCTGTTTCTAATTGTTTGCTTACAATGTATGTAAAATGTGGGGCGGTTGAGTCTGGTAGGAAGTTGTTTGATGAGATGCCTGAAAATGATCTGATTACTTGGAATGCTATGATTTCAGGGTACGCACAGAATGGATTTGCTGCTGATGTTTTAGAACTTTATAAAAGAATGGAAGCTTCTAGAGTTTGTCCAGATGCAGTAACATTTGTTGGGGTTCTATCCTCGTGTGCTAACCTGGGTGCTATTAGCATAGGTCGCGAGGTTGAACAACGGATAGAGTCTAGTGGACTTGGTTTGAATCCGTTTTTAAATAATGCACTGATTAATATGTATGCTAGGTGTGGCAATTTGGTTAAGGCTCGGGCTATTTTTGATCGTATGCCAAGGAAAAGTGTGGTTTCATGGACAGCAATTATAGGTGGATACGGAATGCACGGATATGGAGAAATTGCCGTGGAATTGTTTGATGAGATGATTAAGGATGGTATTAGGCCTGATAAGGCTGCATTTGTGAGTATTTTGTCTGCATGTAGTCATGTGGGATTGACTGAAAAAGGCTTGGATTATTTAGCTGAAATGAAGATGAAGTATGGCTTGCAGCCAGGTCCAGAGCATTATGCTTGTGTGGTGGATCTTCTAGGTAGGGCTGGTCGGCTCAATGAAGCTTTGGAGCTCATTAAATCAATGCAGGTAAAACCTGATGGTGCAGTCTGGGGCGCCCTTTTGGGTGCCTGCAAGATTCATCGAAATGTAGACATAGCAGAGTTGGCTTTCGAACGAGTTATTGAGCTTGAGCCCACAAATATTGGATATTACGTTCTGCTATCCAATATTTATTCTGAGGCAGAGAATTTGGAGGGAGTATTGAAGGTTAGAGTAATGATGAGGAAACGGAAGCTCAAAAAAGATCCAGGATGTAGCTATGTTGAATATAAAGGGAGAGTTCACCTTTTCTTAGCAGGGGACAGAAGCCATCCTCAATCACAGGAGATATACAAAATGTTAGACGAGCTAGAAACTTTGGTGATGAAACTTGCTGGCTGCAAAAACAATCAAGAAAGGAGAAATAAAGAAGTTTTTTACGGGATGAGTGTTCATAGTGAGAAGTTGGCGGTTGTCTTTGGACTGTTGAACTCTGAGCCAGGCGCGGAGATTGTTGTGATAAAGAACCTTAGAGTATGTGAAAATTGCCATTTTTTCCTCAAGGCAGTTAGCAAGATTGTGGATCGTCAATTTGTTGTTAGAGATGCAACCCGTTTCCATCATTTCAGGGATGGGCTTTGTTCGTGCAAAGAGTACTGGTAACCTTTACTGCAGTTTTCCACATTGCAAAATCTACATACTATATCCAAAAAGAAGGATATCCAGAGATGCTCTCAAACTATTAGCAAATAGGCTGTGATAAGACTCAAGAATTGAGTTTCAAAATACACACTTGAGGTATACAGATTAGCAGTTCAGTGGATGGTGGCTGCAACCCTGCAAGACATATAATCAAATGTTCTATAGATAAACTTTGGGTTGATCAAATTGGTAACAAACTGAGTTGATGAGGAAAGGCCTTTCCTTCCATGCATTATTTAACTGTTCAAAGAAGGTTAAGCCCTATTAGGTGACGAGAAGATGAGATCCCAGCTGGAAGGCCAACTGAGAAATGGGTCGCAATCAACCTGCGGTGCTTGGTTAATTGACTAATAAATGCATCCCCTCAGTTTGCTTAGCAAACTCACTATTCTTAGCAGCCAGAATGGCTAGAAATATTTTTATCGCTTGATTTGTCATTATTGATCATGGTTTATGAACAAGGAAGCCTTTCACATTCCCAAGTGGTTGATGTGACTTTGAATAAGATCTTTTTTTAATATGAGAATGTGCAAGTAATTTTGAATATAAATAAGAAATCTGCCAAGTGTTCTTATTTCCATCAGTACTTTTTCTCTTTTTCATCCTGTCTGCTCATAGAACTAGAATCGTGCATCTGTTCTCAGAAGTCTCAAACAGATTATAAGAAGAGATTACCTCGAGTCATACCTGATTTTAATGCATAATGAGTAGAAACCTAGATTAGTTTCTGAATAGCCCATGCCTTATCCCTATTCTTCCAAAGCAGGATAAACAAAACTTCCAGTAAGAGATTTTACTAAGAGGAAGTGCAAACCATTTTAATTTCCTTAAATCCTAAACTTTTCTGTGTTTCCCATTGTATGATGAAATAAATTTAAAAATTAAAATTTGCTAGATACAATATCAATCATCATTAACAAAGAAACATTTTTACATAACTTTGGAACTATGTCTTGACTTAAAAGGAACTGTAGCAAAGCTTCAATTCAGAGGATTAGTCGCAGCCAACCCAGAAAATGAGCTAGCAGATATGAATTATACTATTGAATACAATTTACAAGGAATAAATAGAGGTGAAAGGCTTAAAATTGATAAAAACTCAGACTACGGCTAATTTTTAATTGCCGTTTTCAAAAATGCATATAATGGATTATGCATTGCTGCTATTGCTCAAATATGCCACCAAGGGTTACAACTGCATCAGTTCCAGAAACGCAAACATCTTCAACAAAAGGAATGGTTTTCCGCACCATCAATTTCATTGGCATAGTTGCTTCACCTATACACAAAATGTTAGAAACATCTTCGTAAACCATGCAGCCAACAATAATCCCGAACGAATAAGAATCAGAATCCAACCTCCAATACTTTCATCCTTTTCCGTGCAAATGGAAGCATAATGACAACCAGCCACTTCCAAGAGTGCAAATTGCCAATTGTTTGTGAGGTTTGAGGGGTCATCAGATGAATCAATGATTATCTCAGATGTCTGACAATGTGACTAGCGTTAATGAAAAACTTTAGAGTTTAGACACAACTCAGTAGTATATGTAACATCATAATGACCATTATCCAACATCATTTTTTGAGGCCCAAATCACAGCAATGGTTATTCTTATTTCTTTTCCATACCCAAGCAATATAACCAAGTACTATTCCTTACCACTTCAGCTAAAGCTATGTGTACTTCCAAGCTCAGCAAGTTGAAATGACTCAACATACATTTTATGTTTCTTTTATAGGTTAAATGATTGTAAGAAAGCTAGATTGATAATGTGACACAATTTAATCTACAAGTGGACCCACATAAAGTTCAGGTACAAACCTCAGAAACTGAATTCCCAGGAAGACTCCTTAAAGCTTTAGGCCTAAATCGAATAGTAAAAGTCTTGAAAGGCACAGCTGAGAAGCCTTTTCCCAATGCTTTTACATATGCCTCCTGGAAATGAGACTAGATTTTAGAACACTTGAGAAACACTTGAATGCACTACATTTCAAATATGACTTGTCATACTTTGCAACAGATTTGGTGTACATAATATCTTGCTTACTTTGAGAGTCCATAATTTGATAAACTCCTGACGCTGAATTTCAGGGTCTGAGATAGCAGTTAAAAGTTCCACTTCACAAGGAGAAAAATAGCGTCGAGCGAAAGCTATGACATTGTTCTTTATCCTTCGTTGCTTCTCTTCAACATCAATTCCAATCTACGAGGATAGAAAGCAAAATGAACCAAGTTTAAATACACATACTAACACATTTTTTAGACAAACCAACATATATTGTTGAAGGCAGATCCATGCATCCCACAAGAACAAGAATAGGACTTACCGGCACATTCACTGTCACGCCACAGGCAATCATAGAAGATGTGTGTGAGATATTGAAATGCAACAGTGGTGGGCTAGAGTTGTCCTCAGTTTGCCACTCCACCTATTTAAATATGGAACAAAGAGACAATCAAAATATGCAAGAAATTCAAGGTCCTCAACCAAAGAGGATAGGCAAATCCTTTACCAATCTATCATAGAACTCACCTCAGGCTTCCCATAGACGTTCTTCCTGAACTTCAAAGATCTTGGATTGATTTCACAATTTGTCTGATCTAGCAATATAATCACTACGTTAATACTCTATGCAAAGCATGTTTATAATGATAGAACATCTAGAACTTCAAGGACAAGCATGTTGGCATTTTCACAGTGTCAGCTAGCCATTGTTACGTGATGCTCAAAAGTATAAGAAGAGCTAGCAGTACTATTGCTTTTCTTTAAAAGCATGGATCTCAATCACAATTCTAAGTAATAGTTCGAACCTTCATGAGGCAAAGAGAAATCAGATACATATTAGGATTGCAGCAGTTACTTTCAACCTAAACAAGATGGTCTATCTACAAACTAGCAAGACATTAACACGAATTGAGTATTTTAATTACACTAAAATTGAGAATTGTTGTAACTCATTTCTGATTAACGAAGAAGCATATAGATACCAACCTTTTTAAACTATTCCTCAAGTGTCAGTTAACCTCAAGAGATTGTAATGAACAATGTATATATAGAATATAGATAAGAATATCCAATACATTGGTTGTCTTTGATCACTTTAAAACTCAACCTAAGTTAACACAACAACATGATGAAAATAGTAAGCACAACAAATAGGGGGCTTACATCTAGCAATGGTAGTGCGAACCAAAGTTCGAGCAAGGAGAGCCCTTTTCTTCAGCTGGTCTCCACCCATGCGGTTAACATTCTCTCTTTCACATGGTGATAAGAGTTCAGAATATTGTTTTAGAAGAGCCAAACTCTTCACCTCATCAGGCAATATATACCAAAGATGGGTTTCCCTTCAAACACCAAAAAAAAACCATAAAATAAGAATGATTCAACAAAAAAGGTTCATACTAAGCACAAATATTAGACTTAGAGCTTGGAAGACCAAATAGCATCCATGGAAAATCAGAAAAACAAAAAGAAGCAAATTTGCAAGGTACCCATATTAATTGAGAGCACATATAACTTAAATTCTTAATGAAACGGAATAAATTGGCACAAAAAAAGGGAAGAAATCAATACTTTGGAGATGGGAGTTGCAGGGGAACCAAAGGAGGCAGAGCAGCAGAAAAATGTCTCTGAAAGCATCGTACATTCATCTCCAAGTTAACTTTCCGTAATAACGAAAATGAATTTCCAACCTTGAGAAATTCCCAAGGGAACCATGAAATCAAAATTTTACTATTCAGAATTCAATTAACAACTTTTTGAGGATTAAATCTTTGAAAAACTCTGAAGCTTTTGATTTCTTGTTAAGAAGTGGGGAATTGGGGAAGGCGTTGATGTTAACGAAGTGCTTGTGGGCAGTGGGCTGGACTTGCTTCTCTCCCCTTAGTCCCTTGCTACCAAAAAGAAAGATTATTGGAGTCAAATGAAATTATGAATTGAAATGTTAGACCTAGGAAAAAAAGGGAATGGCATATCTGTAAATGAGTAGAAGAAAGAGGGCAAATAGATGGCGATGAGAAAACATTAAAGAAGAAAGGAAAATTATACCATACACTGTTAATAAAGTTTAACAGACTACACATATCAGATTAAGGGTTGATATGTGTCATTTAGGTTAGGTTTGGTTCGTGGCATCTTAGTTATCATGTGGGAATGTTATTCCCACCTCTTTCCTGGGAATGTTATTTTAGTGGGAAAGTGTATATTTTTTGGTTAACGTCAGAATCTGACATTCCCAAGGTGGCAAAGTACAACCTTTGCCCCCAGCTTTCATTCCAAAAATTTGGTAAGGTTAAATAGTTAGTAAAATATTACAATTTGGGGGTATAAGAGGAAAGTCATTAAAATTTGAGGATATAGGAGGAAAGTCAAGTTAAAAATAGTAAAACTTTCCCACCCTTTTAGGTGGGAATGACATTCCCACCTAAAATTAGATTCCTCCAACCAAACAAGGGAAAGTTATTCCCCCTACCCAACTTACCATATTTTCCCACTACATTCCACGAACCAAACGCAATAGGGAATAGTTTTGAATTTTAAAAATAAAATTAATACAAAAAATGACATGTGTCAACTCCCCAGCCTAGAGTCCAAATTGCACTGTCAATGTATAAGAAAAAAATGAAGGGTTCAGCTAACTGTTGCATCATGCACCAGTTAGATACAAAACTCAAGAGGCAAAAACCCATTAATATATTAAAAAGGGTAATTATTTGATACACCAGCGGTGTAAATTTTGGACTCCACAAGCGGGTTGTGGAGTTGACACATGTCCATTTTTTTAATTAATTAAGTTTTAAATATTTCAATCTAATCCCTAAAGGACACATGTCACTTTTTAGGACCCGTTTGTATAGTCTGATAAACTCCACTGTCGGTGTATTGTATAATTTGCCTATTAAAAAAAGTCTAATGATTGCATAAAAAGTGGGTATAGAATTACTAAATAATAATTGTTCATAATATTTTGAATTTGTATGTCAAAACTACACTTATACCAAATAAGGGATGAAAAATCATTATGATTAGTTTTTTAAGTCAAGAAAAATTTTAAAAAATAGTTTATAATATTTTCTAAAACCTTAATAGGGTATCAAAATTTAAAATTTACCCTTAAAAAAATTATAACATTTCTAGTTGGGGCTAAACCTTATTAAAATTGTTTATATTTTTTTTTCTAAAAAAATCCTAAGATAATGGATCTCAAAATTTAAGATTTACCCTTAAAATTTGGGATAAAATTTTATTTTTGGCTAAACTTGGTGAAAAGTACTATTTAAATATTTTCAACAAATAAAACTTCTATAAAAGAAATATAATTTTTCTAAGGGCCTTATAGTCATAAGAAAAAGTCAAATATGTCTCATCATTACATTTACACATGTCCCAAAACTTTTTCTTGAATTTTGTGACTTTTTCTTGAATTTTGTGATTTATTGGTTAATTGGTGCACAGTTAACTTTTGCCAATGATTATGAAAAAAAAATGATGTAACCAAAAAGTGAATAATATTTATAGCGACATAAAGGTGATATAATAATTATAAACACCCACTATTTAAAATTCATGGTATTATTTTTTTAAGAAAATTAGTAAATTACCCCAGGCCCACTTCGATTTTTGCAGAGGACCTAGGATTAGTGTCAAACTTCAAACTTTAATTTTAATTTTTTTTAATTCAAATGCAATGTCACTCAACTATGAAATGACACGTGGCCCAAAAATTTTGGTTGACACAAGTCCATTATATGGAGAGTAAATTGAGCCCTAATTCAATGCTAATTTTATTTGACACGTTTTTTTTTAACACAAAATTGGGCTTTTATGTGTATCGGCAATTGCCGTCTAGATCTCGAAGGTGGATATTTGATCCATCTGAATCCGTTTAAAACGGATTTTGAATGTGATATGTGGATACCGAGTGAATTTCGATAGTAAACTATTATTCATGACAGATTCGGAGCGTTGGTGGATATTATCCATCGGGTATCATGCTATCCGAATTCATTTATATATAAACGGATTCAGGACGATGATATGATCCATATCCTCTAATTTATTTGTTTAATGCATTCACAATCCTATCATATTTAGTTATTTAGGCTCATAATCTGAATCCGTTTATATTTATATTTAGTAATTAAACGGATTTCGGTTCTTACCCTAATTTTCCGAACTATTCAAATTCAACAGAATAAATATAAAATCAATTTTTCTTTGTATTAAATAGTTTTTTCAACTATCATATTCTCCATAAAATCAACAGAATAAATATAAAATATAATAATTTCAAAATCATATGTATATATATATATATATATTCTATAAGAGAATGCAATGGACACATGAGAGAGAAAAGATGATGTGGATCCTATGTGGACATGCTCTCCTCACGACACACGGGATTACATGCCACATGTAATTTTCTTATTTTTTTATCATATTTAATTCAAATTTGTAAGTGAATTTATCTTGGAGTTTGATATTTGAATTTTTTTAAAATTCAAAAATGTCTGTTTTTAAGGTTGATATTTGAATTTGGCAAAAAAAAAAAGGTTGATATTTGAATATTTTAAAATTGAAAAATCGCCTTTAATATCATAATAATTCACATCTACACAAAATTTGAGATTTTTTAAAGATATATTTCATTAAACATCCTACATACTATTAGATTTTATCCATAAAATCATAGTTTCATTCAAATTAAGTGACCTTTATATAAATATTTAATTGCATGTAGATAATTTCAGATTTTATCATATCAAAATTTAAATGTGACTTCAATTTGAAACACAACTTTAATTTTTTCTTATAATTTTTTCTAGACAAATTTTAAAATTTTCCATGATCTTTTTTACCTATAAATAGTGAGAGCCAAGCTGAGGGATAGCTAAATCTGAGTTTTTCATCTCCATCATTATGTCATTGAAGGCAGAGAAGCTAACCTTTGAGAATACTTTATATACAAATATATATGGTTTCATGTGATCTCGTCATTGTGCATTTAGCAAAAATAGATAGAGAAGAAATGGAATGGAGAAGCATGTAATGGGTCTAGAATGTTGAATTCTATATAAAAGGTCATGTATAGAAGCAACTTTCATCATGTATCGGCTATATAAGATACTTCATACATTCTCCAAGGTATTTGAATATGAAGTTTTTTTTCTTTAGAAACAGAGCATAGATATTGTTGTTTTCACACTACATATATTGATAAATTATATATGCACAAGTCTAGGTACAATAAAGACATTAAAACTTTTTTTTAAGAGCAATAAAAACATTAAAACTTGGATCAAATGTTGTAGTCATGATCTTAGTAGTTTTTAATCTATTCTACATTTTTCAATTATTCAAACTAATCTAGCCATTTTATAGTACATATGGTATTTCATAATTCTTTTTTTAGTGAAAGGTATTTCATAATTTCTTACATTAGTTATCAAATGTCATTTTTATTCGTGTTTTGAAATGCAACAATTGTCATTTTTACATTAGACATAACCTTTTGATTAATAAAATGGCGTGTATCTCTTTACATTTTTGTACTATAATGTAATTAGAAAACATGTCATTTTCTTTATTTTCTTATTACAATATTAAAGTAGCAATAAATTCTTAATTTTGATTCAGACTACTTAAGTAGATTCTATATATGCTCATCTACAATTTTCCTTTTTTTTTTGAGTTAATTCCTTAATTTTTTTATTCCTCTTCCAAATTCAATATTTATAAAGGTTTTGAATAGGAATTCTAAGAAATCAAGTTTTAATACATGCTTATATTTCTGTTTATCTCTCCGTCCAACTATTTATAAAATTAACATCTACAAAATAGTCATTATTGAAAATGAAAATTAATATTTTTTATTTTATATATTATTCATAATTTGTTTGTGAAAATTATTCATTATTATTATTATGATTATATTAAAACCAACTCATGCATGGCACGAGGTATAAACTAGTTAAAAATATACAACTCGCGCCATTTGGCACTAGCATCAATCAAGCTAGTTGTATTAAAAGCTCGCAACTTAACAAAACAACACTAAACATAAAGAACAGAAGAAAAGCCGCAAATTAGGATTTCCCATTTTCGTCCCCATTTTATAGCTTCTTGGAGCACAACTTTCAAAATTAGCATAGATTACAAAGTAATAAGCATTTTAAAACTTCCCAGCAACCAATAAACTTTGGAAATCATATATGCAAAAATTACAACTCATAGTAAGTCAAGACAAATCAACTAAACACCAAAATCACTTTAAATTACAAAGAGATGAGCATTTTAAAACTTCCCATCAACTAGTATATATCTATACCAAACAATAAAAAGTGAACTTGAATTTACTAGAAAACCAATTTTTTCCCCCCTCATAAACAGTGATCTAGAGAGATTTGACGGAGATCCAGAAAGATGGCGTCTTTCAGGACCGAATACCGATGCAGTATTTGCGGCCTGACATTGACTCTTTCATTCAAGAGTCAATGATTGGAGACCTGTGCAGTAAGATTTATTATCATTTTTTTATTTTTTATTTGCAGAGATTCGATCTTTATTCCATGGCTAGACTGACTGGATCTTTGAACATCAATAAATGCATGTTAATTAGAAATATTCCTTAATTTATAAATCAATTGTTTAACATATTTTATTAGAATGTAAAAAGAATTTCGAATTGTATAGAATGCTGAAATTCGGCATGATTGTGAACAATATATATATTAAAATAGGGAAATTTTAAGAGCCTCATAAATTAGTTTTAACTCTAAATAGTTCTTTCAACTAAAGGATTCATCTCACTATTCTTTGTTTCTTTTTGCAGTGTAAATAATGCAAGAAACAAAACGAAAATAGTTGGTGATTTAGTTTTACTGCTTCTATGACATCATTGCCTGAAATCATAAGATGAAAACGTGTTTTAATTAGATTTACCCCATTTTAGTACACTAAATAATTGCTAATAATGATTCAGGAATATTAAGCAATGCAACTCCCTACCTCCTCTGTTTACCTTTATATTAAGTATTGGTGTTTTTGTATTTCATATTTGCTTGCAAACATAGGAAGAGAATCAAAGTAAAAATGACATACAAGGTAATCCTTTATGTATGTATTCTAATTTGTTGAACTTGTGCATTTTGATCCTTATTTGAGAAAATCTTGAAACGTTTAGTTCTTATTTCAGCATTTAGCCTTCAGAATAGGGCTTATTTGGTCTTTTTTAAAAGTTCAGGGGCTTATGTGGCTGTAATAAGAGTTCATGGGCTTATTTGGCTGTTTTGTGTAAGTTCATGGGCCTTTTTGAGCAATAAGCCCATTAGACTCTGTAAAACTGAAAATTCCTAAAATTTAACCTGAATAGCGAATTCCTCTGGTGGGACAAATGCAAAGTGCTTGAGGGGCTTGAACTTTTGGATCGACACCACATAACATTCCAAGCGTAAAGCAAGTTGTTTTCCCAGAACCATTATTAGCTTGAGCAATTAAACCCAAGTGAGGAGTTAAAATTATTTGTAAATAATAGGTTGAATTTTGCTAGGCTTCTCAATCACCTCCAGTCTCCATATACAGTCCTTTCAACAACTCCGGTGATAAATTCAATTCTTCAAATGTATACGCTGATGTATCACTTGAAGAAACCTGAAAAGGGATTCAAACAAAAAAGATACAAAAAGTCAAAACCTTAAATCTCAGTCCAACTGTTAAAAGAGGAAAAAAACGCGAGAGAAGTTTCTAGTTCAGAGATTTATACCTTCAAAATTAAACTTAGGCCATGTACAATGAAGGCAGCAAAAACGCATTTTGCTGCCAAAACCCCAAAAAGTCTTCTTCAATGAAGGCAGCAAATTCCTCTTCCCAACAAATTTTTTTTTCTTTTCCCCTTTTGACCTTTAACAATTTTGTTTATTACTTCTTATATCCTTTTTTATATTTGGTAATTTACATTTTGAGAAATATCAACATTTATATTTAAAATTATTATGAAAAAAATATATCATTAGAAAGATCTTATTAAGACCTTTAAAATAAGACCAATATTAAATATATTTTTTTTACTTTTTCAATAATTACTTTTTGGAGTTTATTTTTTTTTCAACTAACTAATAATATAAGAAGAACAACCACATTAAATTTACTTAAATGAAAATTAAAATACAACTAAAATAGAGTTAAAAATAAAATACATTACACCATAAATTAAAGAGAAAATAAATAACAACACAAGTAACCATAAAGTGGCACACAATTACAATTTAAAACGATAATTCAAAGATTTAAAAGATCATCTCCGTCTCCTCCTAAATAAGCATAATATGAGTCATAATCACTTGACGAGGCAGCTCCTTCATGAGATTGTCGTGTGCGAGCTCTTTGTTGATAAATGCTCATTTGTTCTTTTGTAAGAGCTCTTCTCGACGTTCTCGCAAGTCTAATTTCCTTGACTCGTTCTGAGCTCGTAACAACTGAAGTTCATAATTCTTTTGAAGTAGAGTTTGATTGTCTTGCAAATTGGATTGCTCTGTTGGAACATTCCTTGCATTCGAGCATGATTTTCATCCATCATTGATTTTAGAAATGTTCCATGTCCTCATTTTGCTTTTTTTTTTCAATTTTTCTTTCTTCCTGCCAATAGGACGCTCGGCTCCATCATTATTGTCATTGGATTGACCTTCTGTTTCATTGTCATCATTCAAATCAATACAAAATGATGATGAGTCTATTGACTTGTCTGATTTGTTTGAGTCAGATTGCGATGCCTCATTGCAATTTGTTCGTTTTCTACAACCAGGAGCTTGTGTGCTACCATCAGCAAATTTCTCTATGTTCTTTAAGAGATGCCAAACATGATCAAATTTGAATCCCTTTTGGTAATTTGGATCTTGTGCTAGCAAAGCTTTTGCTCGATTTAACTATTAAATACCATTAATAATAATATTAATTTAATAAATGATAAACAATACAAAAATGAGAAAAAAAAAACTCATTCAAATTTTTATATAAATCAAAATTATCAAGTACTTACAATGTCTTGCTCCGATACGCCACTTGGATTCAAGTTTTCAACTTGTCAAACGCATCTTCTTAATTTGGCAACAGCTGTCATTATTGTACGCATTTGAGTTTTGAGAGATCTTTGGGGGGGGGGGGGTGGCGAACATTTGTGATATGACTTGGCAACTCTTCATGATATTTAATCTCAATGCGAGACCAAAATTGACAATCTCAATGTGATATGACTTGTATCATCATGCACAATATGCACAATATGATCATTGAAGATGAACGTGATTTAAATGCGGATATTAGAATTTTTATGGAAGCACCGGCGCCTGAAGTTGAGATGGTAAGAGATGAAACAACTGGATTTCAAGAATTCCTTGCTCGGTATAAGCAAATCTCAAGGATAAAAGGCTCATTTTACACTTCGTAATGCATTAATTGAACATCTATGGGGGCGATTTGGGAATTCAGAAAATTCGAGATTAAACATATAACAAAAATACATGATAATTAAAAGCATCATGTGAAATAATGTTTTATTGTAATATTTTGTTAATTAAAAAATAACTATTAGTGTGTGTAATTTATTTCTTAATAATATTTATAATTTTTTAATAATTTAATTATTTCCAATAATTAAAACCTAAACCAAAGTATTATGTAATTCTAATTAATTTTTATGAATTAATAATAGTTAACAAATAAATGGTGCAAAAAATGGTGTTATACATTAGAAGAGAAAAAAATCTGGTGTAAGAATATTTTCAAAAGATTCTTTCTTAGCAATATTTTGATGCAAAATTTGGTGTCAAACTTTGCACATGGTATTAAGAGCACAGTTTCTTTCTTTTTTTTTCTTTTTTTTTTTCAAAGCAAAGGAAGAGCACAGTTTCATGCACCCGAAAACAGTTGAAAAAGATGTGTTGCTATGATGGGTCATGAACCTTCAATTTAACAAACAAATAAAATAAGGCCAGCAATCAATTTCTATCCCAAACACAATAATTAAAATCAAGCATTAGACTTTATATAACAAGCAAAAGTTCAAGGCATGTGATTGCTCTTATCATCCATAGAGTCCCAACTTTTCAATTGCATATGATATTTCTAAACAAATTTGAACACTCCCTTTAAGAAGATCTTGATTACGATAGCCTAGTAACAAAACGTTTGAACTGGAGAAAATTTAGGATTTTCTGCTTGTAGCAGGTATAAATTTTGATAAGAGCAACAAAATTAAAACCACTCAAATAGCTAATTCTTAGCAATGCACTCATGGACCTAATAATTTTTTTCTTAAACAAAGTTTCAGATTCGAATCTTGTAAATTAGAACCAATGGTTAGGGAAATTTGTCCTCATGATCGGCCAACTCGATTCGAATAAAATTAGTCATAAATTGTGAAAATATATTGTTACAAAAGTAATTAAATTATTTAGATTATTATAATTCAATATGTAGTGTAGTGAACCAAACTTTAACCAGAAAGAGATTTAAGAAAGAGTTAATCTTAGCAAATAGAAAATGAATTTATTGAAAAAAAAATTCTTGGATTTGGCAAGGCCGATAATCATAATCCTTCTCAAGCCTTTGGGCATAATGCTCACTGTTATCTTTCTACTTGCAATTTTAGTAATCATCTTTTCTTCTTTCCTAGACCATGAAATGCAGAAGTCAAGTCATGTGCCCACAAGAAAAGCAAGATTCATTTCAGGTGAGGAAACACAACTTAGATTGATTGATTAGAAGCTGTACTAATAAGGCAATAAGTAACAGCAGAAAATGTTAGAGCCGAGGAAATGTCAGTAAGAAGAGATGGAAGGTGTTACAGAATTTCCATCCAAAATCACATAAAAAGACACACATGAACTCATACACGATATTTCCAAAAGAAAAATGAAATCGAAACACAACATACCAACTTTTACCAGTTGGCATTTCTCTCCCATCCCAACCCCATTTGACTACAACCCTAGTGTTCAAGACCTTTTACCGCCAAGCTTCAAAAAGCTCGGCTCTTGAATTGATGCGACCAACAATCCTCGTTCCCTTGCTCTTCTCTACAGCACCTGCTGCACGACCAGTTGGCCGCTCATTTGCCTTCTTTGATCCCTTCTTTAGACTTGAACCACCTGATGGACCAGTTCTGCCCTTTCCAGATGAAGTTAGTAGGCCACCTTCTTGGAGTCCATTTACTAAAGAGTCCACTTGAGAAACCATAGTGCAAGGACAGTTATCCACCAGAGATCGATGTCCAGCACAAATATTCTCAATCGAAGTTAGGAAACTTTGAGAATTACTTTCAGTTGTCAAATTCTCTTCAGTAGAGTCAGTGGGGCTCTCAGGTTCTTGACCAACATAAACTTTCTCTTCTTCACTTTCGTTTTTAACCTCCTCATTGACATCTTGCTGTAGTTGTGAAGAGCTTTGCTGTCCATTCTTATCAGAAGGCTCTGAACGAGAAACAGAAGTAGAATCTACCACAGATTCTTCTCTTTCTTTAAGTGTTCTGATAATAAGTGTCTTGAGAAAATTCATCACCTGGACCGCATACATCAATGCCGTTAAAGGATCTGACATCTGCAATAAACAGAAGAAGTGGAGGTCATTAATCTGTGAATGGACCAGATTGCAATAACAAACTTACATTTTAGCACATAGAAACAAGAACTTACATCAGAAACTTTTTTTTTTAAATCTAAGTAAAAGTAGTAACTTATTAAAGCTTTTTGGGAGAGATGAATTGCAAAAGGAATACACTGTCAAGTTTATCAAGAGGAAGAGCTTTTGTATGCTTCAAGGTTGCCAGAAAGGACTTTCTCCAAAGTGGAACTCATTGTCTTGAAACTAGATCATATGCCGGAATAGTACATGAGTGTGCTTTTTCTAAGAAATTCTGTTTTTCCCAGTTTTCTGAAAATATAAAATGCAGCAAGTTTGTGCCAGGGGAGCGAAGGTATGCATCCATGTTACAACTAGTATCGCATGATATGCACAAGTGACTTAGCACCTTTAAGGCAAGGAATATAAGAAAATGTTGCAGAGCAATGCAAAAGAGGTTTATCAATAAAGCAAAATCATCTCAAACATCAATGAACAATAACAAATTGCACTAAAGTTAACATGTGTATTTACAACTGAAAAATTTTACTCACTTGAGTCATGTTTGGAGCAAACACCATGGCAATATTGCGTGCATTCATCTTGTTCAGATGTTCCAGTTGCACAACATCAGCCATTAAATTTATTGCCCAGTTCAGTAGAGAAGCTTCTGTTGGAGGAAGGAGCCTTACAAGATGAGCACACTCTTCTTCTGACTGGGATTGGATCACCTGCTCTGGAGGAAGAGAGTCCAAGATACCTCTAGGAAGTTCTCTAAACCAAGCCTGCAAAAGGTGAACCCATTAATGATTATGGAAAATAGGAATCCAATTTGGAGAAATTTCAATATTTATTTGTGTATCTGATAAAAAGGAGAGCATTCTTTCTCATGAACCAGTCCTTTTGATAGTTTAGTTCATTCTCAACATTTCAAAAATAAACCACTTAGATTGCTTAATTCTGATAAAACAAATTACAGATGCCAATACACCCAATTTAATATACTCAAACATAATAATTCATAAGACAAGCAGCGTTTAAAGAGCAAAGAAGTACCTTTATGAGACCTGCCAAGCAATGTATATCTATCCCATCCGGTATAACTCCCCTATTTAGTTGTTCCCTAACATACTCCTCCTGACTGTTCTCGGCATTAATTCTGAAAATTCCTTCTGCCTACAGAATTAGATAAAACAATTTATATGAGTAAAATTGGATACCTCAAGCAGTTTATAGCCATGGAACAGTAGAGGAAAGATAGATAATCACTTACCTGCAAGCCTCCTTGTGCATACAAATGCCTCTGCATAAGTAGTAGTATCGTTGGAACACTATTGCCCCTAGAGTCAAATGAAAGCTGCATAGATTCTGTTGAAACTCCAAACACATTTGCACTGCACAAGAACAATATCTTAGTCAATGAAAAGAAAAGAAAAAATAGCACATACTGTTGGACAGAATGTTAGTGAAGACTTTGGCCACTGAGGTCAAAAAGCAAGGTAAGAACATGCTATCTCCATACATTCATTATAGTCAAGGACCTCATGGTATCATTCAACTATAAATTGTGCTCGACTTTCAAACTCAACACCAGACCAAAGTAAACAGAGAACAGTATCAGAAACAAAATTGGGAAAAGCTAGCCAGCACAAAATTCCTAAGTGCTTCAAACAGAAAATGCCAGCAAGGCAATAAGGCATACAATGGAGAGAAAGACTTGAGCTTTAGTGGTAAAATATTTGCATCCACAAACTGAAGCAATTTGTCTTCTCCATTACAATTTAGTAATTTACTAAGAAAACCAAATGGTTGAGGATTCTATAGAACAATTAAGGCTCAAAGAAATTAATCATCATGAGAAACCCTGGGATTGATGGATGAACACAACAATAAATTCTTCATATTCAGGTAAATAAGGAAAATACTAAACCATTCTCTAATATTCCATTTAAGAAAAATAAGCACAAAAGGTGAAACAAAAATTTAGGAGAGGAGAAAAACTTTATGGAGCTACATTAATCAATATAACCAAACCCCAAAAACTTTTTCTTCAAAGACTACCCATTTAACGACAACCAAAGAACAAAATAAGCAAGAAAGATTCAATTCTGACACATAAATCTCAAACCCAGAACAGAGTTCCAAGAAAATAAAATAAAATTTCCATTGATAAACATACCTAGCGCTCGGGGCTCTCCTGGGAACCTCAGGCTCAAATTCAACAGGCAAACCAAGGAATCCATGGAACCTATCAAAAGTCACATGAGCAACATGTCTAACATTGGTGGGTACCCCAATTTCCATTGAACAAAGCTCTTTAGTATCAGAAATGCTACACCCAATCAAAGACTTCCTAAAAGCGGCCACCAAAAGTGTTAATAAAGACAGTTGATCCCCTTCCCTGTCCCTTTCTTTCCTCTCTTCTTCTTCCTCCTCCTCCTGTAGCCTACTCTCTTCTTCTTGGTCACTATCTTGGCAAATGCTCCCTACGGTTCCTACAGTGCTTGCACTAGAGTTAATAAGGGCATGTGGACTTGAAGTGGAACTTGAAGGTGAAGAGAAGTGAGAAGGGGATAATTGGAGTACTTCAGTCATTGTTGATTAACTTTTTCTTCTTCTTTCTTTATTGGGTCCAAGAATTTAGAGCCAAGAAACAGTTTTTTTTATGGAAAATTTGATTTCTTGGGAAGGAGTTAATGGAGTAATGGGGTATGTCAAGATTTGGTGTCTATGTAGAGTTGGATTGAAGCAAAGATTTTGGAGGGTGGGAAGCAACTATCATCACTTTTTTGGGTTTTTTTACTTTTATCTAATTCTATTGCCTGGCTATGGCTTTGAGGCTTGAACAAGCAAAGATTGAATATTTAGGGGAAGAGAGAGAGAGAGAGAGAGAGAGAGAGAGAGAGAAGGAGAGGTGGGTGGAGAAGATGAAGAGGTTTTGAGAAGAAAAGAGAGAGAAATAGGCAAATTGGAGGCGCTGCGTCTCTACAGTTAATTATCTTACTCTTTATTCTAGAGCCAATCAAATGTTGCCACCTAAGCATTTAATTAAAGGAATTCATTAAGTAACCTGACACATGGTTCTGTTGGGACTAAAGATATGATTTATTGATAAAAATAAGTATGATATTAATTTTTTTTATGCCTACTTTAGTATTTGAACTTTATTCAATTAAATTGGTATAGTTTGTCCCTAATTAATCAGGTCTCAATGTAGTTATTGATATTAGGGTTTATAACAAAAAATCCTTTATATAATATATAATAATAATGATCATATATTAGGTATCCCCCATAGGACATCCTATTTTCAAGTATTATTATATAATAGGGTAAACACATTCAATGAACATTTTAATTTTGATGGACTTGGCAATGTATACAATTTAGAAGATTTGAGAATTTGAATAAAACCATAATAAAATGGATTCTGTTTATGCTTTCAATGACAGATATTTAAAGAAGAAAATTGACAGATAATCCCAACATTAAAGAAAGGTTGTCTTACATAAATCCAACTGGTTCTGACAAGTGAAAGACCTCCTAGAAATCCTAGTCTTAAGCCACCTAAGTCTTCTTGTTTAACTCCATCATGTCAGCATCTGGGCCCCACCATTTTCCTAGCAAAATACTATTAAAAATGTTCATCTATCATCCCTTGAGCTTTGAATTGAGGCAATCCATTCCACCCCACAGCTCAGAACTCAACAAAATTGTCTCCCTCTTCCCAATTTGTGATTTCTTCTGGTTTAGTGGTTTACACCCAAATGGACTAAAGGAGGAAAAAAAAAAGTTTGTCTGAGTATTTATGAAGCTAAGTGATTAGAATTGGAAATTTGATTTTTTAGTTCAACTTCATTGATTAATCATTTTAGCCAGAAAGATTTGTTCTTTTGCAAGATATAACCTGCCAAGTTCACCAAAATATGATAATAAACAAAGGGTTTGGTGAGGTTTGTAGTGTTAAGCTTTTCCTTAATTAACAATTGGAATCCATATACTTAAGCAAATCCAAAGAGATGAACAGTTTGGGGAAGACAACAATAACCCAGATGTTAAAATCATGAATTCATCCAAGAAAAAACATAACAAGTTAACTTAAGATTGTGAAAAACTCAAGCTTTGTTTTGTCTGCAAATAGTCAACAAAGTAGTCATGAAGAATATGAACAAGAACAGAAACAATTACAAACAAAACAAGGAAAAGTGTTGTTTAAGTAAATTAAGATAAGTTGCCATCATTTAATTCTAGTCTTAAAAATGTCCACCAAACATGTGACACTTTTCACATACCAATTGGTAAATTAATTACAAGAAAAAAGAAAAAAGATGGATTCCATTATAACAGTTCTTGCCTGTTAGGTGAGCTATGGATATGGATCAGATCAGACACATAATAAAACCTTTATTTAACTGTCTTGTCTATTGTGTCTACCCTTCAAAGCAGAGAAATCTTAATGCAAATCATAATTGATTCTCATTATTATTATGATCTGATGATGAAGCAATCAATTTTTAACAACACTAAGTACACTTCAAAAAGAGGATGTTGGACGACTTAGCAACGGTACATTGGCTTTGCTTGGTCCCCTTTATTAAAGGATTTAAGGAACAGAAAGCCCTAAAGTGAAAGTGGGAAGGAGCTGTTGTCTACGACTATTATATACTACTTTGTTGTTGAGTTGCTTCCATTGTTAAAGGAACTTTAAGCGAAGCTTCCCGTTGTAAATTGTAATGTAAACTCTACGGATTATATTTTGCCCTTTTTTGCAGCTTGAGAAACTAAGGTCCACTGTTTCAAATTTAAATCCAACTTCGCGGGCATTCATTCTCTTCCTTCGTAATGTTACTACTAATACTTCAACCTTCGTACCCACAAAAGAATAAAAGATGGCAGCCTTTTGGGCTTTTCTAAGTAATCGTTAGCCCCAAGGCCAAGGGGAATTTGAGGAATCGTGCCTTGTTAAAAAGAAAGTGCCAAGTTACGATTAAAGATTGAAATTGAATTCTACTAAACCAAGAAGGATACTAAAGCCTAAAGGTCTGCCGTCTGGACCATCGAGGGAAAAGATGTTAGCAAAAGATGGGCTTTTCGCCCAAAGCCATTGCCTTAGCTTTCGTTTATTGAAAGGGGAACCTGATTAAGAACTATTAGCATCAACCGATTGCTACTTTGCCCTTTTCTTTCCCTTCCCTTTTCTCTTTTTGACACATACATACCAAGAAAGTTGTCTCATAAGGCATGAATCATATGGTTTTTAAGTGACCAACGACTAAATTCCTGAATACAAGGTAAATAGCCAACCCAACGGCTTAAAACGAATCTTGATCAACTTTTGCATGTACCCCCTTATTCTCTTTTTATGCAAGACATTTGAAAATACGAAAGAGTCATCAAATCACAGGACCAAACCAGAAGTTGAAAGGCATATTGTAAGATTGATATTAATATATAAAAATGCGGTGTCTTCACAATCATAGTTAGGAATAAGGAGAAGAAAGAACAGAATCCACATAGATCTGGTCTAACATCCTACAAGTTCTTAATTACATAAAACATCCCACAAAACTAGCAGGCTAGCAACAATGACCACGGGTGCATTACATATTTCCGATAAAAAAAACACACACAATCACTGCATCCTGCCTACAGGTTCGAGTGCCTCAACTGTGACGACACTGTTGCCCCTGATCACCTGCAGTGGATTAACATCAATTACGATTAGGCTAACAATGAATGCAAGTATTTACAAGAATCATAATCTAAGCATTGAGCCAGCTACTAAAAGAAAAATGATTAAGAGACTCACCACCATGCCGATGTCAGTTTGCTCATTGCCATTCACCTCCACAGTGTTGTCGACCACTAGATTCATAAACTGGTCGAATCCACGAAGTGTGCCAACCACCATACGATTTGCATTCAGCTTGACTGCAATACAAATCAACAAAATTCACACAATTAATTATTCCTTCAATCTATATTACACTACATAATGGATGTACATCAACAATATGCAAGCTCATAAGCCAGAAAAGCAGTTTTTATGTATACACATCACAATGCTTTCCCCATCTCTAACGTTTTCATACATCAGCCTAACAAGGGCAACTAATGAGACCAATCAACTGCGTCAACAGAAGCATCAAGTAACTATATTATACACTAAGGCATGGAGGCATATCAATGCAGACGCAAACCTGAACTCTAAGTTATCCTAAATCATGACCTATATAATAGATTCATGGTGTGCAATATTACAGCTATTGACATCCCAAAGAGTCTCAAACAATATGCATTATGAAGAAAATAAACTGAAATTTGTTAACTTTAAATGATTTTACAGTGCAGTAAGAAGTCTCCAAGATAAGAGATAAAGTCCTAATCCCTTCACATGCACTATGAAGAGCCTAATCCATGTGAGATAAGACGCAGCGTTTAACAATCACAACACAGAAACAGACCCTCTAAAGGACATACAACATGAAATTCCAAGGATAGCAGGATACTCTCAAGTCTCAACTAAAATCTTATAACAAACTTGGAACCAGTAACCTCTTACAATACATTAACAAGTGAGACAAAAGAATGCGAAGATTACACTAAGAATACCAGATTCAAATCACAATTTACCCACAAAATATCAACAGGGGCATACCCACAAAATATCAACAGGGGCATTGCTCGGTGGTATATAACTGAATTGCTACACATAAATATCAAACACTTGCAGCTATCATAACTCAAAACTCAACTGAACCAAACTCAGCTTAAAGCAACCTCTTATATACATTCATGGTGGGAAAAAGAATGCAAAAATTAAACCAAGAAAACTCAATTTGAAATCACAATTAGAAACACACAGGGGGATTTGCTCACTTGCATAACTAAATTACTATACATAAATATCAAACACTTGAACCTACAACTACTCAACACTCAAGTACTCAACTCAACCCAAATCAGCTTTAAAAGGGATCATAATACACTGGAAACCTAAATAACCAAATTCGGCTCAAAATCAAGCCACTACCCAAATCAAGCAACATCATAAAGTTAAAATCTGTAAGGGCAAAGCACGAAAAAAGAAACAAGTAAACTTACTTTGGAGTTTCTTGTCCATGTACCTGTTACAAACAACAGCAGACATAAAATAATTAGAAATTGAAAAACTGAGAGGGGTAAAAAAAATCTCGAACAAGAAAAAGAATCGAATGGAGAGTGTGAAAAAGCTTACTTTTTGAGATCTGGAGGCTGGCCGGATCTGCTCATTGTGACGGAGATTTGGCTGAATGAAACCTGATGAGGGAAAGAAGAGCAGGGTTTTGGTGGAGACGACGAAGAGTTTTTGGTTCGAAGACTAAAAATTATAAACCCTAGGAATTTTTGAAGACCTCTCAAAAAAAAATTAAAAAGAAAAAAACGTTTTGGAAGGGTCTGGGCTTTAAAAAAAGAAGGGAGATATAACAAGGAGCCCACGGATACAAAATTAAATGGGCTTAAAACAAAAAGGAAATTAAAGGGGTGCTGCGAGAATCGAACTCGCGACCTCTCGCACCCGAAGCGAGAATCATACCACTAGACCAAGCACCCTTTGTTGATCACTTTTAGGTAAAAATACTTTTTAACCAATTTTAAGTTAATGCATTGTTGTCACAATGTTGCTTTGAATTATTTTTTTATTAACATAGATAAATATATAAATAACTAAATGTTTCAACTATAATTTACTATATACCAAATTTTTTTTGCTAGGTTTGTTATCTACCAAATATACTGCTAACTTGCCAACTCAACTATATATAGTAAATAAAAATAGTATAAAAGGAGGAAAAAATAATAGCACTATATATTTTACTCACTAACTAGTGTTAAAGAAATCTATCTTAAAAGTAAGAAGAATGTCTTGGAAGTTCAATATTCTTATGTTCTACCTAGTTTATTAAACGAGGTTTTTTTACAAAAGAAGGTAATGGGTGAACCTTTTTATTTATGTTGCTCGTTGACTTTGCTTGTTTAATTATAATTAGATGTTTGAATTTTCACTTAGATATTAGATGAATTATAATTAGTTATACTTATGAATAAGTTTTTTTTTCTTTCTTTCTTTCTTCTCCAAACTAACGGTGTTCTCATCAACTTCAAATTGTTGAACCGATTAATTCTAGAAATTGTTTAGAATTGAAAACTTTTTTTTGGTTAAATTTGCACTTAATTTATAAAACTACTAGAATATCCCAAGTCTCATCAACTTGCCAACTTGGGGTTCATAATATATAAAGGTAATTTACACAATTGAATTATTTAATTTAATGACTCTTTTGTTGATCTTTGCCTATATTTGTCTCCCTCTCCTTTTCCCATTTCTAATGATGCACATATTCCACTATACATGACCCACCATGCACCATCTCATTCATCATCTTTCGGCCTTGATGGCAATTGCAATGAACCTGAAATATAGGATCATGAAAATTACTTTGTTTCGTGAATTGGTTGAAAACTTTTGTTTTCTCCATTAGATACATGCATTCTCGATCGATGGCATTGAGTATGCATGGTTTCAAAGTTATAGGTAAGCTGTTTTTTCCTATTCTCGTCGTCATAAAAAGCCGTCGGCAGCCAGCTTCATGCATGCATATTTACACGAAACTATATATATGAATTTGAGGAATGAGATGAGCTTTAGGCTCTACATATGGACACATTTTTTGCCGTTTACGTTATTTATTGTTTATACCATTTAAATAAACAAAAACCCTTTTTCAATTTTCGTCATAGCCATTAATTCTTTTAGCAGGCAATATGAAGATTGATAAAAAGCATAATGTAAGTATATTCTAAAGAGAAATGATTTTAAAAAGAGAAAAAAATAAAAACCCATTGAAAACGATGCTTAAATTTCAAAGTTTTCAAACAAAGGTTTCATATTTTCCGTGGATGTGGTCGTACTTTCCCTGTACACTGTACAGCCGGATGAATGGCCCATCAACAACATTTAGCCTTAGCCTCAGCCTTGACGTTATGGCTTTGTTTGCCCTTTATTATGAATGAAAGTAGTAAAGTATAATATAAGTCTATAGTCAACTCAATTTGTCGACGTCTGACTGCAAATTCTTACTTTCTTGTTGGCCCAGCCCATTTCTAGTGCAAAAGCGAAGACCTTGGTTTATACATGATACACCGATGGTGGAATTTAGCAAACTGCACAAACGGATCTTGAAGGGTGACATGTGTTATTTAGGGACTAGATTGAAATATTTAAAATTTAATTAATTCAAAAAAATGAACATGTGTTAACTCCACAACCCGCTTATGGAATCTAAAATTTATACTACTTGTGTATCAAATAATTACAAAAAAAAACCCATATCTTTTTCTAGATGGGAGCCATGCCCATTGCCCACTTTGCCATTTGTCAACCCGTCTAATTTTCTTTTCCTTTTTCCTCACTCTTAAGCCTTCTTCTAATCTTGTCTCTATTCTCTTCTTTTGACATTTTATTGAGAAAAATGGAACATAAAGGAGCCGGCCCTGTTTCAGCTTTATGGAATGGATGATTGGATTCTAATTTCTATAAATCTTTTAAGTTTTAACCCTTTGCTCCTCACACGTTTAGGAATATATCTTGAATAGATAGTAGGTATAATTGACTAGGCTTTGATTTGATTAATTAGCTTAATTCCCACTTCATGGAACCCACCCAACTTATTATGACCCTCCACCAACTATCTTCCCTTGGCTAATTACAAAATTTATCAGTTGAAATTTTTATTCTTATTCTTTTTTTATAGAATATATATGAAAGCATGATATATATGATTTTCTATTTTAAGGTTTGGTGGGTTGATTTCTATACAATTTCTCTTATTTCAATAAGACAAACAGAAATGTTTGAGTTCATAACTGAAGAATATCCTTATTTTCCCCATTAAACTATTTGGTATTTGTGTTCTTCAATCATGGGGAGATGGATTACATTGCATCACTCCACTTAAAAGAGAAACTAAATTTGAGATTGAGATTCCCACCTTAAAAAAATAGAATAGGAAAAAAGAAGGGTGAACAAGACAGAAGTGGGTTTCATTTACTTTCTTTAATAAGATTTGTTGTTTTGTTTGATAATCAAAGAGCCATTATAATGATTAGTGGTTAGCATTTGATTCAAATACATAAATGATTCTTTATCAGTTGATTAGTTATCACTTATAAAGTTTTTGATTGATTATTCCATCAAATATCAATGGATTTAATTCATCTTTAGCACTTTAAACCACTCTTTGAGATATAAAACCAAAACCAAACTCACCTTCCTTTTTTTTTTCTTGAGATTCTTAGCCACCCAACAAAAAATTACCAACAAATGTGGTGCATAATGTCCTATCAATCAAAATTTCAAAATGGGGGGTGCAATTCATCATTGAACTCTAAAATTATTTTCTTGTAAGTCTAAAGTAGATTCTTCAATTATGTAAGTTTAACTATTGATGAGTCAAAGTAAATGTTAGAAAAATATTTTACAAGTTAGAAAAAAAATCATGTTCATTGATTCCCAATTATTGATAAGTCAAAAGATGACCAATTCTGAGACATTCCCTCTCAAGCCCACAATACAAATTCTCTCCCCCCCACCCACTAAGCCATAGACATGAGACCACCCTCCTCTTCTTCTTCAACCTTCCCCCCATCTCTTTATCTTCTCCTAAACTTTCCAAGTTCCCAAACAGAAAAATTAACCCCAAAAAAGAAAAAAGAAAAGATGTTGGGAAAAAAGAGTTTTTCCTTGAAGAAACTAGCCAAGAAAGTGAAGGGAAAGGGTGGAAGTGATAGAGAGCAACCACAATATGAATGTTTGCTAAGTGAATATGAGCAAATGTCTCCTACTTCAGCTGAAACAAGCCCAACCCCATCTGGGTTTTTTGCTGTTTATGTTGGAGAAGAAGAAGAAAGATTTGTAGTGCCAACCAGTTTCCTTTCTCATCCACTCTTCAAGATGCTGCTGGAGAAATCATACAATGAATATGGGTTTGAGCAAAGGGATAAGTTGATTGTTCCTTGCAGTGTCTCTACTTTTCAAGAAGTTGTCAATGCTGTGGAATGTTGTAATGGCAAGTTTGATTTTGGGAAAATTGTTGAGGAGTTTCTTTAGAAAAATGTAGCTTCTTAGGAACTATAGGGAACTATAGTTTATAGTTCCATGAATGTTTTTAGACTTGTAGTTTTTCTGTCTCTTACGCATCCAGCTCTGTCTTCAGAGCTGATTTTGAAACATGTGAATCAGTTTTCTAGGTAGATTAGATTGAATCAAGTTCAAAAACAAGAACATGAGGTGAAGTAATTCCAATGTTTCTGGTTTTTTCTTCTTCTTGTAAATATTTGCAGCAAGAATTCTGAAAATGTGATGCCAGAAGGGAATAATAATATGTTCATAGTTAGCTATGTTCTCTTCCCCTGCCTTTTTTTTTTTTTTTTGCTTTTTTCTGTTTCTACCAAACCAGAGGCAGGTAAGACTCTGATTATTTCTCAATCTTTCTTCAAACCCAATTTCAAACTTTTGTATATGATTAGGTTCTTATGCACATTTTCTGCATTCAACTTATATGAAGTAAAATTAAAATACAATCCACTTTCCCCCACTATCTTTTCTTTTGGTTCAAAAGGGTAATATATTGGTCTAATAAACAAGACCAAGGAAAAATTCTGCATTTTGGAGATGCAGAACATTCTGTTGAAGCTTGTTTGAATGGAAATATAATAATAATAGTTGTCTTTTAGGTTTTTTTTCTTTTTTGACAAATTGATGGTCAACTGTTTTTGTAACATATTGTAACTTTGTAAGTCCACGGATGTGTGCAATAAGGGCTATGTCTATGAGCCACATAAAGGAGAAAAGCGACAAACTTTTAATTGTTTTAGGGGGCATAAAACTCAAGATGAAGACAAAGAATTAAGTCATTGCATAACAATTTTTAGGCTTTTGATACTATGAATGTGTGATGCATATCAGCTTCTTCAGAAAGGAAAAACTAAGACGCCAAGTTAACCTACAAGCGAAAAAGAGCCCAAGCAACTACTAAAAGGTCAAAAATTAGAGGAAACAACTACATCAACAAGTTGATGAATAAGAAAGCCTTAGTTGGTTTGAAAGTGAAAAGTTTTAGCTTGGGAAAACAACATGAATCAACATCTCTGCCAACTGCCCAAGTTGCCTTGATTGTCAATCAAAGCAACTATCCACGCTTAGAAGGTTTGATGGGAATTTGGGTATGGAAACTGGGCTTGATTCATCCAAGGGTGCATTAGGTTAAGTTTAAAGCGAGCATCATGGCAGAGCCTAAGGCTAAATCTAAGTTGAAAGCCCAAAAGTTGAGAAAGTCAATCTGATAGAACAGAACTTGAGCCTATAATCTATAATCAAACCTTATTTTCTCCTACCAAACCGGTAAGTTTTTCAATTTATTTGGTTTAGAAAACAAAAGCTTTAGCTTTGTTCCAACTTCCAAATAGTAAACTAACCAAAACCTACCCAAAAACACATTTTCATCTATATTTGGGTATTGCTTATGTCATTTTCTTTCTTTTAGTCTAAGGTAAGTAAGAGTTCTGTAGAAATTTGAGAATTGACAGGTTACTCATTCATTTCTCATTTATGATGGCAAATCTGATTCAGAAATAACTTTTTCATGATCACAAATTCACATTAATGTTCAATGAATGAGAATTAAAAAAAATCTAGCTATTAATCTCCACGTTGTTGATACTACTATCTGAAAGAATTCTTTTCATGGAATCAATCAATTCTTGCATTTGTTCTCTAGAATGCAATGGCGCTGGATACACGCAAGCACAATCCAAACATCCATCTCGTATGGTGTCAAACAAGGCAACCGTTGGACCAACACCGTGGACGGAAGAGCACCCCACGTAATCCACCAGGCCAATCTCTCCATGCAGCTTGTTGGTTTCATCAGAGACAGAGTCTTCAAAAACCGAAATGAAGGCGGTTCTCAAGGAAGATGAAGGTGTCAATCCAGGGTTCTCAATGGCCTTACACATGAGGTAGTTTAAGTCATTCATATCAGTGAAATGCTTGTTGTTGTTCTTGGCATTGGCAAAAGCTGTGTAACTTCTCTTGGCTAATTCCCACACGTCGTCTTGGGCAGTCACGTCGTGTGTATTTAAGATAGCTGAATGGTAAAACCCTGAATCAAAGACAATTAATGAATGTTAGTTAGCTTAGGAGCTAAGAAACAGAATCGGAATTCGGAATCGCCATTAATGAACAACTTCAACTCAACTACTTGTACTTTACCAAGATGGTTATTACTGAGAACTGGGTCGAGAATTGAGCGACAATCAATGAGGGTTACAACAGCATATTTTTCCCTTTGGTGTTCAGGAATGGCTTTAGTTGAACGAGCTGCAAGCAAACCAGCAGCTGCCAAGGCTCCACAGAGTTTGATTCCGCTTGCTTTGCAACCCTGTATAATTTTTTAACTTGTAAAGCAAGCAAATAAAACTTCCATATGTGGACATGAACATGGAGAAGATCAGAAGAAGAAGACCCCCCGACACCCTTGGTCCAAATATTTACAGTTAGGAAGTACGAAGGGACCAGACAGGCAACTTAGCCTACTTTGGTAATAAGATCTCGGGCCTTTATCTTTTGGTGAGGCCCAAAATACCCATTTCTACCATAGATATTTTGTTGCTACAGCCATAAGTATGGTAATTGATGGGCCAGCTTTTCTTTAATTAAATTCGTTTTGAAAATTGTTAGTTGTTACTGTCAGACTAGAAACGTGAACTGAAGCCTTTTGTCTTTAAGCCCCACCCCCCTACCCCTGCCAGATTTCTGTGGCTACACGACTCGATTCTTGCCGATTAGGATTAGGTCATTTTTTTCTGTAGATTTTCTAGGAATGGGTAATTTAAAAGGCAAAGCATATCTTTGATGATCCTAAAGAATTATTCGACTCTTTTTTTCTTGGACCCTTTCGTCACATTAAAAATGTGACTTTTTCATTTTTTTCTTCTAATTTCCAGCTTTGCTGGGCCTACCACTCGTACAAAAATAAACACTATTGAAAATGAAATCATAGAACTAGTCTTTTGGCCACAAAGAAGAAAGAACTGGAAAAATAACTGCTAGAATCCTAAATTTCTTCACTCCTGTATCCATTTTCTTGTTTCTGAGTTCTGACAAAGGCTAATTATGCTAAAAAATTGTTTAATGCCACATAAAATCAGAGACATGACATTTCTGAACTTTACTAACCTTAAAAAAGCATTGAATGAAACCAAAAATTTGTAAGAAAATATTAAAAGAAAACAAGTAAATTTGTGACTTACAGCAAGAATCTTGTCAGTGTCAGCTTGATTCATCTGCAACCTCACAACCTGAGAACGTCTGGGCGAATTAGCATCAACAAAATCCAGATTCGCCAGTCTGAAAGAGTTCAACGAGTAACCAAGCATGTCAACTCCACGTACCCAAAAAGGCTTATTAGCTTTTCCACTAGGAATCAAATCTTCAATCCCCAAACTCAATTCCACTTCTAATAATTTCTCTTCATTATTTTCCTTCCATATCTTTTCCCCTTGGGTACTTCTTCCACCACCCACCAACTCCAACAATTCCCTCAACAAAGCCACCGCCGCAGCACGGTCACAAGCCGCCGTGTGTAGCCGGAAAACAACCACCCACCTCGTTTCGCTCAGGTTGTAAAGGCTGACAAAGCAAACTTCATAGTCGTCAGCACAAGACTCATCGGAATCATCGCCGGTCCGGTTCCATGAGTTTCTATTCATTTCATGTTCGAGTAATAACTGGTGGGAATCGATGCCGGGATCGGCGGAGAGGGTTTTGAGAATGTCGGAAGTTGATTGGAGATCAAAAGATTGGATTTTGACATGTGGGTTACGGTGAGTTATGAAGGAGAAATTGTTGTCGGAAGTTTCGAAGTGGAGCTTGGAACGAAGAATGGGATGGGAAACTTGGAGTTTGAAAAGGGCTGCTTCGAAAAGGGAGATATGAGGGGGATTAGAGATGAGGAGGGACAAGACTGTGATTCCGGTGCCGCTGGGCACGGCTCTGCACCAGCTATACTCGGTGCCGCCGACCGGCCGAACTTTGGGCTCGAGTGTTTCGGGGGTTGGGTTTTGATCAGATTCAGACATTGCCGCGGAAAGGGATAGAATGAATCGGTGTGGGAAGTGGAGGTTGTTTAGTAGTTACTCCACACTTGCTTGTGTTAGTAATACTAGGAACGTTTTTTCATTTTGGCACACGTACTTTAACTTCTTAATAACTTTATAAAAAAAAAAGGGGGGAAAAATGTAAATTCATCTATGGTACAAGGAAAATATCTATTCAAAGAGTCATTTTGAGGTGAAAATCTCGAATTGGGTACATTAAAATTAAAATCTCTGTATGCTTCTTTGTCTTTCATATCGAAACTCGATTAATTTGAAATTTGGATATCTTAATTTCTCTATTTACACTATTTTAATATCTTATTCTAGAACATTGTCATTGAACTCCTCCCACTTAACCAAACAAATGTTGTCCAAACCACTAATTATATATTATTAATTAGGAGTTACTATCTGCAATGAGCCGCCGGATCAGATTGCACACATGATGGATGATGACTGGGTTGAAATTGGCACATTGAGACTATTTCCTACTACTCTTTTCTTTTTCTGTTCTTATGTATAAAATAATATACTATCAATTAGGAGGAGAATTAAAATCAATAATCACAGTTTTTATGTTGACAGACAAATACAACTTTTCTTTTGTATTTTCTCGGTTAAAAAAAAAAAAAGATTACTATCATGCAGTATCCATGTATGTACAAAGAAATTGTCGAGTTGGTACCAACTGCCCATCACTTTTTACTTCGATAAGGGGAAAAGGGATAAGGAAATCTCAACTCTTTGGATTATATATGGACTATGGTGATGGATGGGCACGAGAAATTCTATATGCTCATGGTTACTAAACAATAGAAATGCTTGTGAGTTATGAGTAAAGTTGGGCTCGTTTATTTTATACTATCTATTTTTTTGGTTAATTTGTTTAAACATTGACTATTTGTTTTTTCCTTTTATTTTTTGGCATCAAAACCTATACTAATCACTAGTATTTGTTCCAAATGTCGTTAACTTCACATCTCTTTCACTAAACTGTGCCCTTTAATTACTTTTGTACTCCTATCCTATTGACGCCAAGCAACTTGAATTATTGCAATGGAAACAACATTCACATGGATTATTCCTATTTTGTCTATCTAATCCAAATAAGCCCAAATCTTAATGGGTCAATCATCTAGCAACAAGTGTTGCCATCAACCAATGAAAAAACAAACACCCATTATTATATATTATATCTAGAAAAAATGATGTTAAAGTTGTTATTTCTCTCTCTCTCTCTTTTCTCGAGAGTAGGTTAATTAGGAGATGACAAGGCTTGAACCCTTGTCTTTCATATGACCTCTAGGCTCTAAGGCTCAAACAATTTTATAGACAAGAAGTAGAGGAATACTTGGTAGTAATAATTTACATAGAGGGAAGAGAAAAAGATGAGATTCGAACCTAATCCTTTACATGACTTCTTAGAATCAATTAGGCCAAGAAGGAAAAGTGATCTCATGCCGTTTTATATAGTTTTATGTGATTGTGATCCTATCCACTTCTTTATAATTAGTACTATAATAATAAATAAATAAATAAATTCAAGATCCAATCAATCATAATGCATAAGTAACAAAAAGTTTTTGTTTTTTTTTTCAAGTAGGAGTGATAATCATTTTAATTAATTAAATTTAGAGAATACAATCATAAAACTTGATCATTCCCATTTCCCATCTTCAACTAGAATTTTATTAATTAAATTGTAATTGGGGACAGGCTGATCAGCCATAAGTCCAATTTCTATAGGACCAAGGATAGCACTTGGTCTTTAGAAATAGGCAAAAAGATTGGGCTACACCATTTTTAGTTCACACAAATATAAGACATAGTAAGATATCCTAGAGGTTCACAAAAAAGCCCACCTGGCCAGAGCCAAGCTCCTAGCTCTAATTTTCATCAGCATTCTTCCCTGCATCCACAAGAATGGCTTTCATACCATCAACCAGCTCCAAAATTTGCTCCCTTGAATGCAACGGTGAAGGATAAACGCAAATGCAATCCAGCCCATCGTCGCGTATCGTGTCGAAAATCGCAATAGACGGGCCAATGCCATGGGTAGAAGCACAGGCCATGTAGTCCTCTAGGCCAACTTGTTTTTGCTGATCATTAGACTCATCAATAACAGTATCTTCAAACACTGATATCAAAGATGTTCTCAAAGATGATGAAGAGGTCAAGCCAGGGTTTTCCATGGCTCTGCACATTAAGAAATTAAGGTCTGCCATGTCTGACAAATGCCTGTTACAGCTCTTATAATTTGTAAATGAAGTGTACATTTTCTTCGCTAGCTCCCAAAGCTTCTCTCCTCCTTTAATGACATGCGTATTTAAAATTGCAGAATGGTAAAACCCTACCAAAAAAAAAGGTTCTTGCGTCAAGAAAATTGCTTTCCTTGTGTAGTATAAAATTTAAGACACGCAAATTTTGGTTGGGTGTTAGGTCTTTTTCTACTACTAAATAAAGAAGAAAAAGCTTTTAAACATAGCAACATTGTTTTACTTCTCTGTTTTGCACCAATTGACCAGCCTTACTGGCATTTCATCAAACATATATGGAAAAAATTGAAGGGACTTTTGTGGGTTCGTATTTATGAATTTTTACATCAAGGCCCAGCCTCCATAAATTTGATTTTGACAAGTTCAAACAAAAATACCCATTTGAAATTAAGATTAATTCAAGCGATCTGGCTTACCAAAATGGTGGTTCGAGAGTGGAGGTTCAAGAATTGAGCGACAATCGGTGAGAGTTACGACCCCATACTTTTTCTTTTGATGATCTGATGATGAACGCCATTTTGAACTGTGTGCTGCAATTAGCCCTGCAGCCGATAATGCTCCACACAGCTTAATCCCTCTTGCTTCACAACCCTGCAAAAAAAAAAAAATCGGCTTAATTCCCATTTTGCATGCTTAATTTTCATGTTTTAATGAAATTTTATACTTACAGACAGGATCTTCTTGGTGTCTTCAGGATTGATCAGAAGCCTTACAACTTGAGTAGATCTAGGGGATTTTGTGTCTTTGAACTTCAAATTTGTTAGCCTAAAGGAATTAACAGAGTAGCTTAACATGTCTACTCCACGTGCCCAAAAAGTTTTTTTGGCCTTCCCTTTAGGAACAAGATCTTCAATGGCCAAACTGACCTCTGTTTTGTTCGTCATTTCCTTCTCTTCTTCATTCATACCCGTTAACGTCAACAATTCTCTCAGCAACGACACCGCCGTGGTCCTGTCACATGCCGAGGCATGCAGGCGGAGCACCACCACCCATTTTGCACCAGGCAAAGCGTAAACACTAGCAAAAAACACGTCAGTTTTGGTGTTCGACGAATTACCTGAAGTAGTCCAAGCATTTTGGTTGAGTTCATGTTCAAGAATCAAATGCAAGGGCGAGGTGTTTTGGTTTTCTTGCTTGTTATAAAGGTTTTCAAGAATGTTTGAAGTTGTGAGCTGGTTAAAGGACTTGACTTGAATGAAAGGAGATGGAGATGTGACGAAGGAGAAAGCGTTCCCACTAGGATTATAATGGAGCCTAGACCTGATAATGGGATGGGAATTTTGCAGCTTGTGAAGGGCATTTCGGAGAAGTGAGATGTCAGGGTTTTTGGTAGTGAGGATGGCCAAGACGGCAATGCCGGTGCCACCGAGCACCGCCTTGCACCAGCTGTGCTCGGTGCCTCCGACCACTCGGACTTGCGATGAGTTGAGAGGTTGGGTAGACATGGAGAGTGTGTGGGAGCAAAGCAGTGTAATGGGGAAAGGGAGAAAAAGAGAAATTGCTTCTAAATTTGTGCTAAGTTTTTCGGGGAACTTTGAAGTTTGTAGTGGGGAAAGTATAGTATATATAGATACTAATATCGTGACATGCAATTAATTCAATTTTACTATCCTTCGTCCGTCTCATTAATACTACTCCAATTCTATTTGCTCAAATATAATTAAGTTGTGCCATAAGATGTACTTTAATTAATTTGATTAATTTGATATTAGAGAAAAACTTACCATAATATGCACCCGTGATGCTAGCGTAACTGGTATGTGTATAATGTATGGGTAATGAGATTCTAATTTCAAGTTAAGTTTAGTTTATTTGTTTGTATAGTTAGGTTAATTAATATAAATTTTTAGTTCAACTAACCACATTTAAGATTCAATGTGACTCAACTCCAAATTAATCGAAACCTAATATAATTACTGAGAATTTGACATGCACATCTCAAACTCATTCATACAATAAATGATTGATTAATTATATTAAGCTGTGCCATAAGATGTACTTTAATTAATTTGATATTAGAGAGAAACGAAGCAAAATATATATGCGCCCATGATGCTAGCGTAATTGGTGTGTCATGTGCATATGATGTTTGGATAGTGAGATTTTGAATTCAAGTTCTACAAAGTGTGAGTTTAGTTTGTTTGTATAATTATGTTATTTAATGTAATTTCTTATTTCGACTTATCATATATAAGATCCGGCGCAACTTAACTCCAAATTAGTTGAAACTCAAATATGATTAGTCGATACTTAGAACTTTACTTGCACCCCTCAAACTCAGTCATACAAGAAGTGAATACAAGAAGTTATTTGACCAATGCTTTTTCACTGTGACAAAAATGTAGAAGTGCACAAATAACATTTTCCCTCGTTAATTTTAACGATATTGTTATAGAAATTCTCTAATTCATTGTTCTTGTTGATTAGTTAAATCCAATTCTTAGTCACATAAAAAAAAAGAAAAAAAGAAAGAAATGAAATCGCCAAGTTTCAATAAACTCAAACTTTTTCTTGAATCAAGGAGATATCCAAAGTAAATGGGTAGTACTTAAAAAAGATTCAAGATCTCTTCTTTCTTGCCTATAGCGCCCTTGTGTTTCTCATTTTCTTTCTTTTAAGCATATTTTTTCATCTGTTACTTGAGTGCCTTGAGCCCTTGACAAACAAGTATACCTGTTAAGTTTATTGCAGTGGGGTTCTGCCGTTCCATGTTCATTATTCTTATACCAGAAACCAGACAGAGTGATAGACACTTTGTTTCAATATTAATTGATTTTTTTCCTTTTTTCCCATTCGGGTTGTTTTCGGTGCTCATATGCGGAGGAGAGTTTGGTGCATGCGTTACGAGATTGTCCGCTCTCAAAAAGGGTATGGCTTTCTTTAAATCCTAGCTTGGTAAATGGGGATTTCTTTACTTTGGCTGAACATGATTGGCTGCTACGGAATTGTGTTCGTAAGCAGTGGGTTGCCGACCTTGACTAGTCTATTATTTTCTTATATGGAGTTTGGTTCATATGGTACTGGCGGAACTGTTCTTTACATGATGGTGAGTTTACTTGGCCATCGAATAGTAGTCAGCATATTCTTGCTAGAGCTAAGGAGGCATGGGATGTTTTGAGCAGCATTGCGCCAAAGCTGAAATATGAAATGCTTATTTCTTGGAACCGGCCTATTTCTCCGTTTATTAAAGTTAATGTTGATGGGAGTGCTAGAGGCAATCCTGGATTATCTGCTGCAGGTGGCTTGCTTCGTGATGCGAATGCCGGATGGATTGGTGGTTTTACTTATCGAATTGGAATTTCCTCCAATTTGGTGGCAGAACTATGGGCTATTTATTATGGTCTTCGATTGTGCTGGGACAAGGGGTTTCGTAATATTGAGCTGGAGTCAGATTCTTTGCTTGCCATTACAAAGATTAGAGGTGCTGCTTCTGATAGTGGACCGCACCATAGGTTGCTTGATGCTATACACGAGCTATTAAATCGTGACTGGGTGTGCAGGATATGTCATATTTATAGAGAAGCAAACATGTGTGCTGATTGGTTAGCCTCTCACTTTGATGATCTACACTTGGGGTTACAGCTTTATGACACTCCTCCGACAGGTCTCAACTCAGTTCTTACAACTGATGCCATGAGTTTAGTCTGGCCAAGGGCCATATGATGTAATTTTTATTGCTTTTTCCACTTTATATAAAAAAAAATATAATAAAACTTTTAAAATCTATTAATACTAGTAATTATATATATATTTTTTCTAAAAAAGTAATGGAATAAAAGAAATTAAATCGAGTTAGCATATACATATAAGGTTAATGAAGTAGTGTATGATAGAGATATTACTTGTAAATTAAACAAGGGTTGGTCAAAGTGATAAAACTTACGTCTAATGGAATGTATTTAAATTCGAGTCTTTATAGATTCATCGTCACCAATTTATAAATCTGTAAATTAACTTATGATCATACTCCTAAACATGTGTAAACCAAAAACATTACACATATATAATGTAGAATATTATTAATACTCTAGCTGTATTGCATTATGGAAGAATTAAAATCGTTATGCTTGTCCGTAAAACTTTTAATGGCAGCTTCTTCTAGCAAATATACATTAAACCAGTTCACATGGTCAATCTCTACTTGAAGAAATTGAATTAAATATAATCTGTAACTACCCTCTCCTACAATATGCTGCATGCCCCATGTTCTAGATATTTACTTTTTACAGTCAAATGTCCCACACCATCCTTCAATTACTTCTAATATATTTAGAAAAATTTTGATGGCCCCAAATGCCTATGCTATATTGGTTAGTCTTCTTCTAAAAATGAAACAGCATAAGTATCTTGGAAATCAATTAGTTTCCAACAGAAATAGTACTTTCTATTTTCATTTGGTTCCAATTAATTGATGGAATTGGTAGTTTTGCTATTTTATTGTTCCGATAAGCTAGATAGGGGTTGAATTGACAAATTGTCACGTCCATATATACTTCCACCAAGAAGGGTCAAATCTTACATATAATTCATTGGACAACCTATGTTGTTTTGAGGGAATATTGATCCGATTGTATATTTTTGGACTATCGAAAGACCAATTTTCAATTTTGGCATGGATTTTTGTGATTCTAGTTATACATTTGCAGATTTTTTTTAAACCTTTTTTTTGGCCGGATATATATTTGCAAATTCAAGGTTATTTATGTCGGTACAATACTTTTATACATAAACTATCATCAAATTATTTTACCTCTGGTTGAGTATTGATTTTTCCCAATGTAAGTGAGAACATTATGTTCTGAAATTACATCCATACTCATAAATATTCCACTCCATTAGTGAGAAAGATCCTCACTCTTATCACTTAAGTTACTTAAAGTGGTTCAGTGGTTGGAAACCAAGTGTAAGATTTATGGCAGGAGTGATTAACAGATTCGAGTTTGAGTAAATACAAAGGTTTTCTTACATTAACGCTGTTTGACCCATCTTATAATAAGATCCATTATTAGTAAACCCTATTAGTGCCATAGTTAGATCCGGATTTAAAAGGGGGTGGGGACTTAGAACTGTTGGAGTTCATTATGTCCAATAAGAGACTTATTGTTTTCTGAAAAAAAAAAGAGTTAAGGAATTTAAGGAAATTGATGAATTTTGTGAAATAATGAATCAAAGTTTTTGGAAACAATAAAGTACTAGAACTTTTACATTTCATTTTCCTATGTTCGGCTATGTTAAGGTCCATTTAATTTCTGCTACATAACCCTCTTTATACTTTCGATTGACTTTTGAGCCTACCCTACACCATTTCATCTATTACCTAAACAAGTTCACTATACAACAAGCTTCATTATTTGTTATAGAAAAAAAAACTTTTTTTTTTCGGCATAAAAATAAGTTACTATTCATAATAAAAAAAGTTACTATAAAATCTAATTTATTGAAAAACATCAAAAAATACATATATATATATAATAATTACAAAAATAAAAAAATTAACCAAATTACATTGGGTTGGGCTAAAGTCCAGCCCACCAAATAATGCTGGACCAATCAATCACTGTATTGGGTTAAAGCCCAGAGCATAATTCCCGAGCCAGGGTCTGCCAGGTTGGAAACTTTTAAACCAACGTTCGAAATAAAAGGGCAATCCAGTCCAGTCAATCTAAAACAATCTAGACCGTCGATGTAAATTAATAATATTTCGAAAAAACGTATTCGTTCGATTTAAACGCTACCCACACATCGGCGCCTCCAAAAAATTCAAATCCCATTCGAAACCCCGCTCTCTCTCCAGATTTCATTTCATCATAAACAAAACCCGAAAACAAAAACAAAAGATAAAAAAAAAAAAGAGAGGAAAGAATCAAATTCAAAAAGCGGATCTAACAGTAAAACAGAACAAGAACAAAAACTACAACAACAAAGCCGAAGAGGAAAGAAGAGAAAGAATCGAAAATAGGTTCGTGCGATTCTCCTTCAGTTCGACGATTCAAAATGTCCAGTCGCCATGAAAAAGAGAAAGGCGTCAACGTTCAAGTCCTTCTACGTTGCAGGTTTTGCCTCTTTTTAAACTATCTTATTTCGGCTTAGGGTTTGCTTAGATGCACGATTTATAGATTTTGATTTTTCTTCTTTTTTTTGGGGGGAAAATTTTTGAATTCTATAGGCCTTTTAGCGAGGACGAGTTAAGGAGCAATGCGCCGCAAGTGGTGACTTGTAACGAGTTCCAAAGAGAAGTCTCAGTTTCTCAGAACATCGCTGGCAAACATATTGATAGAGTTTTCACCTTCGATAAGGTCATTACTTTTTGTGATTATTGATTTTCTAGTTAGTTATTAGTATTGGTACTATTATTTGATTCGGATTTTGTTTGCTAGTATAAATAATTTGCTGAGGGTTTTTCAACTTAAACAGGTATTTGGGCCATCAGCTGAACAAAGAGATCTGTATGAACAAGCTGTGGTTCCAATTGTAAATGAAGTCTTAGAAGGTTTTAACTGTACCATTTTTGCTTATGGTCAAACTGGTACTGGAAAAACTTATACTATGGAAGGTGAATGCAAAAAGGCAAAGGTATAATTCGAAATTTGTGTTTTAATTAGCTTTTAGTTGCATCTCACTTGCATTATGAACTAATTTTAATTTGCTAATTTTGTGCTAAAATGGGACAGATGGGGCCTAATGGTGAATTGCCTCCAGAGGCAGGGGTTATAGCAAGATCAGTTAAACAGATATTTGATACATTGGAGAGTCAGAATGCAGAGTACAGTGTGAAAGTTACATTTTTGGAATTGTATAATGAAGAGATCACTGATTTGCTCGCACCTGAAGAAATTTCGAAAGTTGCTTTGGAGGACAAACAGAAGAAGCAGTTGCCACTTATGGAAGATGGCAAAGGTGGAGTTCTTGTTAGAGGATTGGAGGAAGAAATTGTTACTAGTGCTAGTGAGATATTTACTTTGCTTGAAAGAGGGTCTGCTAAGCGTCGTACTGCTGAAACCTTGTTGAATAAGCAGTCAAGGTAATGGTTCGTTTTGTCTGCTTTGTTTGCTTGACTAATCACTAAAGTCAGTATTTTTTAACTTTCTCTTATCTGATAATTGTGGTGTGTTTCAGTCGTTCGCATTCTCTATTTTCAATTACAATTCATATTAAGGAAGCTACACCAGAAGGTGAAGAACTGATAAAGTGTGGGAAGCTGAATTTGGTTGATTTAGCAGGCTCAGAAAATATATCTCGTTCTGGTGCTAGGGATGTAAGTATTTCTCATACATTTGCTAATCAATTTGAATGGCCAAATGTAGCCTGCAGCTGAAAATAATTAGTGCTGTGTTTGATATTGATATATACAGGGTCGTGCAAGAGAAGCTGGTGAAATTAACAAAAGTTTACTAACTTTAGGACGAGTTATCAATGCTCTTGTGGAGCATCTTGGCCATATTCCATACAGGTTTGAATCACTTTATAGAGTTGCTTGATACCCTTACTTTTTCCAAGTCAATTTCTAATTGTTTAGTCTAATTGTAATTTAGGGATAGCAAACTTACTCGATTACTGCGTGATTCACTTGGTGGAAGAACAAAGACTTGCATTATAGCCACAGTTTCTCCCGCTGTCCATTGTCTGGAAGAGACCTTAAGTACACTGGATTATGCACACAGGGCCAAAAATATCAAAAATAAGCCTGAGGTTTGTTGCACACAATCCTTTATTGAAATAGTTGATTGAAGTGTGTTATCTTTAGACTTGCTTACTGTTTTTGAAAATAGCATCCAGTCGTATAGTTCCAGTCAAGGAAACTAATTCTGCGTAATATTTGCTAAACTGATATTGCTTGAGCTTTTAATTTCACTGCTTGCTACTTCTTGTTGACTTTAAACTGCATATATTGGCTAGTTACATCATCCTGTTCTTTGAAAAAGATAAAATGTTTAACAATTCACTTATCGGTTACTTTATGTAGGTTAACCAAAAAATGATGAAATCAACTCTTATAAAGGACCTTTATGGTGAAATTGAACGGCTTAAGGGAGGTGAGACTATTTCATATTGGAGGAATTGTTAAAACAATTAATACAGTTAGTGGTTTTCCTTATATGATTATCTTCACTAATATACATTGCCTTTTGATTGTCCACTTTAGAGGTGTATGCTGCTCGTGAGAAAAATGGTGTTTATATTCCAAAAGAGCGATACTATCAAGAGGAGAGCGAAAGGAAGGTGAGCGAAAGGGGGTATACTTCTTAGATGTGTGTGTGCATGTGTGTGAGACTTTCTGCTAAATGACCATATTTGTCTATTCTTTTAGTGGTTTTCCTTCATATATACAAGGATAGTTGAAGTTTCCATTATTGAGTACTTCAGTTATTCTTGTGAATTATCATATCAACTGATTTCTTCTATTATTGATCATGAATTCTTTTGGCATTTTGTTAGGCAATGGCTGATCAGATCGAACAAATGGGGGCTCTTATAGAAACCCATCAGAAGGTTAGCTTGTGCTCTGGTGATTTTTAAGAACAATACTTGCTGTCTTTCTTTAGTCATTCGGGTTATAAGTTGCTCACTTCTGTTTGATATCTTACAAAACAGCAACTTGAAGAATTGCAAGATAAATATGTTGCCCAAGTTAGACAGTGCTCAGATTTGAGTGGCAAACTTGAGACGACAGAGGTGAACCTTGTCAAGCTTTTCCCCGTATTTTCATTTAGATTGCTGTTAGATGCTAATGAATAGGTAAACAATGCAGAAAAACTTGAATGAAACCAGAAAATTGCTTGCCAACTCTGAAGAAGAATTGAAGAAGTGCCGCTATGTGTTGAAGGAGAAAGAATTTATCATCTCTGAACAGAAAAAAGCAGGTACACAGAAATATATACTTGATTTTAGATTATATCTTAATACTTATTTTGTGCTGATATTGTTTTCGAATGGTCTAAAACAGAAAATGCTCTAGCACATCAAGCATGTGTTTTAAGGTCTGATTTGGAGAAAGCTCTTAAGGATAATGCTTCATTGTTTCTAAAAATTGGTATGTTGTTCAATTCACTTATTAGAATACACATATTGTGGACATCAGTGTATAAAAGTCTGACTTTATGATGTTTAACTTTATAGGAAGGGAAGACAAATTGAGTTCAGATAACAGGGTAGTGGTTAACAACTTTCAAGTAGAACTAGCCCAACAAATTGGTTCTCTTTGTAACCTGGTTGCTTCGTCAGTGTCTCAGCAAAATGAACACCTTCATAGTGTTGAGAAACTATGTCATTCTTTTACAGACATACATGATAAGGTATTGGGTTGTTTTTAGTATTCATGATTCTCCCCTTGAACTGAACTTTGATGATACTTTTGGCAATCATTCTCATTTTGTGTTTTAGTTATTTATCAGCAATTGCCAACCTTGTATTCATATATCTTTCTTTTAGGCAATCTTGGACTTGAAGAAAAAGGTTACTGCTGCAAGGGCTTTGCATGTTTCCCACATGGAGGCAGTTCAAAATGTTGTGCGATTGCACAAGGCTAGCTCCAATGCTACATTAGAGGAAATTTCAACATTGGCTACTTCCAATGCACATTCTGTGGAAGAGGTAGGTGCTGATATTTGAAGTTTGGTGTCTTCTATTAAATTTATTTGGGGTTGTGCTCATTTTAGTTGTTACAATGGATCAGTTCCTTTCATCTGAGGCGAGCAAAGCAGCATCGATGTTTGATGGTCTTCAGGGTACTCTTGCAACTCACCAAGGAGAAATGGCTCTTTTTGCAAGGGAACTACGGCAGGTCTGTGCTCCAATATTCAGTCTGTCTCTGATGTATATCTGATTGCACTATTGTAGTAACCTCACTTCTTTCTTTGTTTCTTGAAGTCATTTTTTTTAAATAAATAAATAATTTTTTCCCTTTAGAACACAGTGTTTGTAGGGCCTCAGTCTAATCTGCAATGAATTTTTTCTCCGAAACTCTTGTGCTTGTACTTTAGCTATATGCATTATTTGCCATAGATAGTGTACACAGGTATATATCTTTTTGTTCTTTTAGTTATTTCCCCTTTCGGTGCTAATATAAATGCTTTTCTCTGTTCCTTTTTTCTTAACAGAGGTTCCACGATAGTATCGAGCAAACCAAAGACATTTCTGATTACACTAATGGAATCCTCGATAAGCTTTCAGAAGAGTCAGCGAGGGTTCAGAATCATGCAGCTCAAGTTGATGAAGTTCAAATGAAGAGCATTGCTAGCTTCCAGAAAGCCTATGAGGTACAGAAACACGGTTGACATTTTCTTCCCAGAGATATGTTGTTGAAATTTCTTACTTATCAAGCGTAAACTATGCAGGAGCAATCGAAGTCTGACGCCGAGAAGCTTCTTTCTGATATGACAAATCTTGTGTATGACCATGTTCGTCGGCAGAAAGAGCTGGTTTGCCCATTCTCTATTTGTCTTCTAGGTTTCCCTTCTTATTTGGAGACTTTACTGATGGTTCTTCGGGCAGGTGGATGCAAGGCTTGTTGATATCAGAGAAAGTGCTGTCACAAACAAAACATTTTTAGATGGACATATATCCTCCATGGAGGGTATTACTTCGGATGCAAAGCGAAAATGGCAAGCATTTGCACTGCAAGCAGAGAATGATGCTAAAGATGGTGCTGATTACTCAGCTGCTAAGCATTGTCGTATGGAGGCACTCCTACAGCAATGGTAAATTTTGCCATCTTTGTATTTTTGATCTGTTCTCCTGTCTTACATTTTTGACATGTCCTTTTTCTATTTATCTTTTACTTCAGTGTGTCTACTGCTGAATCTGCATTCAACCAGTACAAACATACTCAGGAATCTGTGAATGGGATGGGTAGTAAACATTTGTCAGAGATGACATCACTTATCAGGTAGGTGATAAGTATCTTTTACAGATATCTACCGTTTTGCCATTGTGAATAGATGCAAAGCTAAATTTTATTTTATTTTTCTTGGAAAGTTAACAAGCAATGCTGCCTAGAGCTAAGGATAAAGTAATTTTTGGTGGAAAATTACTGTAGTGATAATTGACTATCATATGTTGTGTTATTTTGTTTCTTTAGTAACTTTAAGGTTTCCCTTATATTACTCTGACAATGTCTCTTCTAGGAGTGCTTCTGATGCAAATGAACAGCATGATGCTGAGATTGATAGTTCCCGGGTTGCAGCTGAGCAAGATGGCTTGAAGAATTCTGAGGATACACTTCAGTACATTGATAGTGAGTTTCTTCTTTTCTTCTAGAATGTAGAGTTTAGTTTGAACCTAACTGTTGGTCTCTTTTTAAAAGGGCATGCCGATTATATAGATTCTACAGTCTGTAGATATTCAGTATTTAGATAGTTTGGAGGGAGTCCTGGAAGGAGTGGATTGGAATGGAATCAATGAATAATTTTTGGACTGTTGCACTTATGAATGCTTTATGAGTTGATCATCTCTTGCATTAAATAATTCTATCCAGGAGATAGGACAAAACATATAAAATACACTGTTGCTATTCTTGAAGAGGCTAGATAGAATGGTATATCTGGTTAATTATTTCTTTGGATGTATGTAAGTGTCATTCATCTGTTTTTGAAAAAGTTAGATTTGGAACCTAACTGAGTATATCCCGGTGAATTCTGTTCAGGTATGTCAGAGCAGGAACGAGGAATTACAACCGGAATTTTGGACAGTGTTACAGCTCATGGTAAAAGCTTGGAGACATTCCAAGATGATCATTCAAGTCAAGCTACATCTGTCAAGCAGAAAGCAGAAGAAACATTCCAGCAGAGATACATGGTATGTCAAAAAGCTTATGACTTTACCATTCTAAACTTCATTTGAGCATGAGACTATTAGTACCTATGTACATGGATTCTAGATAGAGTGTGATTTATGTTTTATATAGAACCTTTAATACCAATTTTGAGAATCAAAGATGATACCTGCATAGTGAGTTAATTGCCAGAGAGGCAGAGAGGTTTTAGGCAAAGTGCTTTAGGGTAAGCCTAAGAGAGGCTGAAACATAGGAATCCTTCGTTTCATTTCTTTTTTCCAATTTAAAATGTGAGTGATGACATTTGCATTTCTGTGTGTGGTGGCGAGAAAGATTACTTGTTTCCACTTTATGATGGGTATAAAACTATAAATAATGATGTAACAGGATTACGAGCCAACCGGGACAACTCCAGTAAGAAGTGAACAAGATGTGCCGAGCAAGGGGACTATTGAATCACTACGTGCTATGCCAATGGAAGCTCTAGTCGAGGAATTTCGCGAAAACAACTCATACGAATCATTTGAGCAGAAGGAATTAAAGCCGTCACTCATTCCACGCTCACCCCTGACTCAAATCAACTAAAAACAGCTGGTGTTGTCTTTTGCTTCATTCATAAGTTCTTTCCAAATTATATTTGTATCTGTATCATTAGTGTAGAACTGTTACTATTATCATTTTCAGAAGCAGTTGGTGGTTGGGATGTGTATTTGATGTCTCCGGTTTTAGTAGCAATAATCCTTTCTCAGGATTTAGTAATCTTTAGCTTGGATAGAGGGATGTAAATTGGGCCAAAAATCCCACACTTATATGAGTCATATGTTTTATTCAGAAAACAAAATTCATGGAACACATTTGTCTTTCATTGAGCAGCTTTGTAATGTATGCCATTTTTGTCTACTCCAAAGTGAAATACACATTCTCTGGTCATGGCTTTAGTTGGACTTACATTTCTGCAGTTCTGCTTCTCTTTACTACTATCATCCCAAATATTTCAGCATCTGCCCATTCATATTCAATTCAACCCATTTATTTCACAATTTAAAAACATCATTGCAATTTGCAAAGCATTAAAGTGTTAGCTAAATTAAGTCTTTAGGAGACTAGGAGAGTTGTCTTCCTTATTTTTGTAATGTAATTCTAATTCTTCTTCCAAGTTATTCCATAGTCACATACTCACATTGAGTTTTCCTGTTAAATATTTTAATTCAGTTAAGGGATATTATTATTTTTGAGTTTTTTGTTTTAAAAAATTATTATTAACAAAACTCAAACCCAAATTTTGTTTATGGGACTAAACTACTTCTACTTATAGTGTAATTAATAGGATTTATCTTGTTTATCTTGTTTTTTTTTTGGCACAAAGATAGCAATAGGATTTATCTTGTTTTGATAGAACAATAAAGTGATAAATATAAATAATACTACTTTGAAAGGAACTACGAAAGCTATCTTGAGTTCTTGACAGGTTGCATGTTTCGTCCCACTTTCATTTGCTTCAACGAAATATTCAGTTTAGAAGCCGTTGCAACTAAGAATTTCAGCCTTTCTCGTACTTTTTTGATGTTAAAGCTAACGAAAACCCAACGCTTTCATTTGTCAAACCATGAAAGATTGCGCCTTTTATCGACTTCTACACTTGCTACAGTTGCAGATACCCAAGAAAGCTCCATAAAACTCCAACCCCAGATTGAAGAACCACTAGAATCTCATTCTTCACTCCATGTAGACCCCAAATTCTTTATCTCTGCTTTGTTTAGCTGCAGAAACATCTTCCAAATAAATCAAGTTCATGCCCAGGTAGTCACCAATGGATTATTAAATGATCTGTTTGTTACAAACAAACTGCTTTACATATATGTTCAACACAAGGCTTTAGATGAAGCTTATGCCTTTTTTAATGGAATGAGAGAAAGGGACCTAGGTTCTTGGAGTGTTATGATTGGTGGGTTTGCTAAAGCTGGTGACTTTGTTAATTGTTTTGGGACTTTTAGGGAGCTTATTAGGTGTGGTCTTCAGCCTGATAATTATACTTTGCCTTCTGTTTTAAGGGTTTGTAGGGATGAAATGGATTTCTTTATGGGAAGCTTAGTTCATAGTGTTGTTTTGAAATCTGGGTTGGTTATGGATCACTTCGTTTGTTCTGCTCTTGTTGATATGTATGCTAAATGTAGGGTGATTGAGGATGCTCGTAAATTGTTCGATAATATGCCTCATAAGGACCTTGTAACTTGGACAGTTATGATTGGTGGGTATGCTGAGTGTGGAAATGCTAAAGAATCGTTGGCTTTGTTTGAATGGATGATAGAAGAAGGTCTGGTTCCTGATAAGATTAATATGGTGACTGTAGTTGATGCTTGCGCAAAGTTGGGTGCAATGCATAAGGCCAGACATGTTCATGAGTATATTTGTAGAATGGGTTTTAATTTGAATGCGATATTAGGTACTGCAATAATTGATATGTATGCCAAGTGTGGGAGTGTTGATTGTGCAAGGGAAATCTTTGATGGGATGAGAGAAAAGAATGTGGTTTCTTGGAGTGCCATGATTGCAGCATATGGGCACCATGGAGAAGGCAGGAAGGCGCTTGATTTATTTCCTATGATGTTGAGTAGTGGGATAATGCCAAATAAGGTCACTTTTGTTTCTCTGTTATATGCTTGTACTCATGCTGGCTTGGTTGACGAGGGTCTGCGTCTTTTTAACATGATGTGGGATGAATATGCTGTGAGACCAAATGTGAAGCACTATACTTGCATGGTTGATCTCTTAGGCCGTGCTGGGAGACTTGATGAGGCCTTGAACATGATAGAGAATATGACAGTTGAGAAAGATGAAGGGGTATGGGGAGCTCTGCTTGGGGCATGTAGAATCCATAAACATGTAGAGTTGGCAGAAAGGGCTGCAAAATCTCTTATTGAACTGCAGCCTCAGAATCCAGGGCATTATGTGTTACTCTCCAATATATATGCAAATTCTGGTAGGTGGGAAGAAATGGCAAAAATTAGGAGCATGATGACCAAAAGGAGTTTGAAAAAGATTCCTGGTTGGACCTGGATTGAGGTGGACAACAAGATTCATCAATTTAGTGTTGGCGACAAGTCTCATCCTCTGTCACAGGAGATTTATGGAATGCTGAAGAGTATGAGTGAGAAATTGGAGTTGGCTGGTTATGTTCCAGATACAAATTATGTGTTACATGATGTTGATGAGGAAGTTAAGCTGGGCATCTTGTATGCACATAGTGAAAAGTTGGCTATTGCATTTGGTCTTATTGCCACACCTGAGGGAGCTCCTATTAGGATCACAAAGAATCTCAGAATTTGTGGTGACTGCCACACCTTTATTAAGTTTGTATCAGCTATTACAAAGAGGTTGATTGTTGTCCGAGATGCGAATCGTTTTCACCACTTCAAAGATGGGGCTTGTTCATGTGGGGACTACTGGTAATTGTGAAGTTAGTGTTCCCCCCTTTTTTAATGTAATTTTGGCTCTTTAATCTTAAAAACGTCTAAGATGCATCTGCTTTTGAGCTGTTAACTTTTGCTTCCTTGAGGCCATTTGGCATGTACTGATATAATCATGACTTAATATATAGGAATAGGACAAGCAAATTTAACTTAAATTTACCCTGTTTGTTTGTTTGTTTTTTTACCTTAAATCTTGTTTAGAAAGAGTTCCCAAAGAAATATAAGCTACAATTTTCTTGAATCATACTTTTTATTTTTTTCCATTTCCTCTTGTGTTTGATTGTATCAGACAAGCAGAGATTAAAAGTCTCAGACTGTACCCTTAGAACATCATGTTCCTCCACTCATTGGTAGTAATGCATTATTTTATAAAAAAATTATTTGGGCATCCATGTCATATTTGATTGTCTTACTAGACGGAACCAAATTCTTTATGGGGTTTAATAGACATCCCTATGCATGTTAATTGGCTCTTTCCTAATGTAGATATCTGATGTTTTAAACTTGGACAAAATTAACATCCAATATACAGTCTTGGACTCTTAGGTGATAAGTTTAAGAACATTACATGTAAGACAAAAATGCATCATTATTTCCTTCAAGTTGCCGGCCGATTGCTTACGGTAGAGAATTTTTGTTAAATTTCTACTAAGCTTTCTGGTTCCTCTGATATACACTCTTTGCACACGTACCATGAGTGCACATAAGCGATCCTTATTCAGCTTTGCTATTCCTGTCTTCTATGTAATCATGGTATCATCCAAATTTTAGTTATGCTGCATAACTTCAACCATCACCATGGGTATTTTATCATGCATTTATGCCCTTAATTTGGTTCTTCTGGTTTCCCAGGTGATATATGCTAATGAGATTGATCTGAAGGGTGACTCTGTCCTTCATCCCAATTTCACCATTGGTGATGCAAACTTCTTCACGCATACTGCCTTCCGAGTCCTGATTGGAGCTGATGAACCTAAAGCCTTTGAGGTTATGAAAGTCAGTGAGGCCGAATTTCCAGCCTTGAATGGTCAGGGCGTTTCGTATGCTGTGCTGCAGTTCCCTTCAGGCTCCTTGAATCCTCTTCACAGGCATCCTGATTCTGCCGAGCTTCTTTTTCTTCTCATAGGCTCTCTTGAAGTCGGCTTTGTTGATGCGAAAAATATTTTACGTATTAAGACGCTTCAACCTGGAGATTTGTTTATGTTCCCTAAGGGGGTTGTTCATTATCAATTTAACAATGGAGAGGAGTCTGCTTTTGCAGTTTCTGCCTTCGGTAGTTCAAATGCTGGAACCATAACTATTCCAAGGTCAGTTTTCTTAACTAGCATTAGGGATGATATAATTGCCAAATCTTTCAAGATGGATTGATCAACTGTTCAGAAGATCAAGGCCTACACTAAACCCAAAGGCCAAGCTACACCAAAAGAACCCTTTCTTTACTTATATTTCAGTCCTTTTTTGCGTAGTTTTAAAGTGCTTAGTCAATTGTATGATTTTTCTGACTTTTATTATCATATCCAGCCAAAAAAAAGAAAAAAAAGAAGAGTTTTCTGGTTGATAATAATTATATATATACATCTTTCTTTATGGTGCATGGGAGGTAGGGAAATGAGCCTACCTCGGGGGTGTGGGGGGTTTCGAATTTTAGACCTCTCCCGGGTGAATTCTAGTCTCGAACCATATAGGCCAGAGGTAGAATTCATAATATTTAAATCTTTGTTCCTCTAGATTATCATATTACAATCTAATGAGGATAGTGTTTTATCATTAAATATTGTACAATCCGGGTCAATTAGTTCATCTGTTCAGGCCTCTTCATGCTCCAGGCATTGACATTTGTTAGAGTGATTGGTTCAGTTCCATTGTTGAATACAAACACATGAGCCTGATCAAAAATTGCTTGTGTTGGATATACCCTTGATGAGATGCATGTTTTCCCTCCTGCTGCAAAACTTTCTACCACAGAATGATCAATCTGCCCAATCAAACAAACCAAAAAGATCATAAGAATAGATGAAGATCATGGGAATCCCAGAAATATATATGTAGAATCATGTTATATATATTTAGCATACCAAACTCCTAAGAGAAAGCTGGTTATTATTTTTAGTCAAATCGACATCTACAAAGCCGCCAAATGTTGGTTTATAAACTCTCATTGTCAAAGTGGAGCTGCATCATTAAAAACAGGTTAGAAATTCTTATAATGAAGTGGAGTTTTCAATAATATATAGTGGTAATGGTAAGGAAAAGATAGACTGACTGTGATGCATCAGAACACATGAGAACGACATGTTTGTTGTTATCAGCTTTGAAAACTCTGAAGAAAACTGGAGTGAATTCATCTAGGTTTTCTGAAGCTAATGTTAGGAGCCCAAATGGACCAATTGAACCACCAACTTTTGATTTCTTTTTGTAGCAAAGGTCTTGTGGATCTTTCCAACTAGGATCAAATGGCTCAGCTTTGTCTAAGTTAGGTATAGTGAAGGTGATATCAACATCAGCCTGTTAAAATCATCAATAATATGTATCATCAACTATTGAGTCAAATGCTCGGCTGTTTCGCCAATTAACTAGAAACAAAAGTATCTTAGGATTCAAGTTAGGAAGCAAATTAACCTGGGCACCATTTATTCCTTTGATTTCAATATGCTCTCCATGTTTAAGCTCTTGGTTACCCATTTGGACTTTGTTTTCCCTTAGAGTCTCTATCTCTTCAATAGGCCATTGCACCAATTGCTTTCCACTAGGATCAAGTAAGACTGTCCTTGGAATTAACTGATTACAATTATGCCATTCAAAATTCATCATTAACCATGTATAATATAACTCTATCAAATTTGATTGAATATGATCAAAATGTAAGGTTTATATACCTGAATGCCAGCCCATCCTTTCTTAACATCATCCATCTTAGAATCAGATTCATTAGCCCAACCCCACAAAATCCTTCTGTTCTTGACAGGATCAAAGAATGTCTTTGAAGCATAGAAATTCCCATAATCATATCTAAGACCAGCCCAACCATCAATTAACCCTTTGTCAGGAACATACTTATCATCATTAGGGTAATAAGTACCCAATGTGTAATACTCAAATCTTGTAAGATCCAAGCTCACTTTCAGAACATGTTTCACATCATCTCCAATGACAGATGTGTCCAATCCTTCCTTAAAACCAGGCTTGGTGGAAACAGGGAAGAAATCTGGACATTCCCACATGCCGGTATCAGGAGCAGAATGCAAAGGGTGTTTAGCTTCTTTCCATTTCTTGAAATGCTTGCTCTTGAACAAATGTGCTATCCCAATCCGATCATTTTTGCCTCCTACTAATATATTCCAATACCCATTTACCTTCCAAGCCGTAGTAGGGTCACGAAAGGCACTGGCATTTATGCCTTTACCAGGAAATATAATTGGGTTTATATCGGCTGGCTTTTTCCATTTACGAAGGTAAGGATCTGATGCATTTTCTGGCACTGCATAGACTTGAACCTGGTTTTCCTGCGGGTCGATTCCTGTGTAAAGAATTACAGGTTTGTCGCCTGGAAGAATGGTGGCTGAGCCTGACCAAGTGCCCTTGATGTCAAAAGTTTCGGAAGGGAATATTGCAGGCTCAAGTGGTTCCCAATTCACCATATCTTTTGAAACTGAATGTGCCCAAACAATGTTGCCCCACACTGCTCCTTTGGGATTGTATTGGTAGAATAAATGGTATAAACCTTTGTAATACATGGGGCCTGTTTCATATAATTTAACATGTTATTTATAAGAATCTTATTGCTTTCGGAAAAGGGTTGTAAGGATTAAAAGGAAATCTTACCATTTGGATCTGAAGTTGATTTTTTTTTTCATTGGTGAAACACCCATGCCGAAGGAAACACCCAAACCAAAAGGAGAAGACGAAGTTAGTGGGAATTTCACTTTATAACTACATAATAATTAATGGATGATGGATCCATGAAAAGAACGAAAGGACTTAAGGGAACTATATATATTTTGTGGGTGGGAGACTTCAATGGCAAGGTCATGGAGTTGAGTTAAGCCTGGCACTAAGTACATATATAAAGCCAATAATCTCAATTCACAACTAAATTGATGTTGATTTGATTGATACCAGCCATGTATATATAGTATAACAAAACTAATTGCTATCACTAATTTTTTTTTGGAAGAATTGAGAGAAATGAACTAGAATGTTGTTGAAGATTAATATTGAATGAATGAAGAATGAAGAATGAAGATGATATCCACCCAGCACTTAACTAGCATGCACGCTTGCAACCTTCCAAACAATGAAACTTTGACAACAAAATCCAAAATTATAATGTGGGAGAGAGGATACGTTTCGTTTCTTCTTTAGCTTAAAAACAAAACCCCAATAGCAAAAGCTAGAGAAATTTGTTTCTTTTTAGTTTGCTCTATATTTATATCTTGTTAGTGGGGTCAAATAAAAGAGAAACCAAGTTTCTTTTTCCTTTTTGCCTCTAAATTGAAAATGGAAGTCTTTTCTAAACAAGGATACAAAAAGGGGGAATTGTGTGTAAAGAAGTGATGCAAAAGTATGCATATATATGTATTTCTTGGGTTGACAATTAGTTCATATCACTTTGTAATTGCATGCGTGATTCATTCTACCACTAAGGAATAAAAAGCAAAAAGTTGGGCAGTGCCTAACTAGTTTTTAGAAGATCTCCACCAAGTAAAATTGAACTAGCTTTTACATATATTAAGGCTAATAATTAATTAAGTTATGTACAATTTGACCGACCTACCTCAAAAGGGAAAAAAAAAGATAATTTGACCTTTTGATTTTTAATTGTCGCGTGAGACTATTTTTAGCAAAATTTTAATATCAAATGAATAAAAAAAAGTTACTCCTACATTCAATTATAATATATATCTAAAGTGAGAATTTGGCAAATGCTAAAATGTGCATATAATTCAAGTGCTATATATAATAAACATACCATTGATCCAATGCTTAGGAGGTTGAAAGTGGTAGCCTGTTCGGTGAAGTTTATCAATACCAACTGCACTTAGAGACTGGAATTCAGGGTAAACCCTATGAGAAGCTTCGACGACGATATTGTTATTAAAATTGATTATTGCAATTAGAAAACTAATGACTATCAAACAAAAAGAGAGGAACTTCGGGATCTCCATTGTTGAAGAGCTAAAAGAATGAGGATAAGATTGAAAAAGAAGGAAAATGTGGATTGGTATTTATTGTGACGGATATAGGGTGTGGTCAAAGGTATGGATAGATTTTCGGGAAAAAATTACATGGAATGGACTATATTTGAACACCAAATTAACTTACTAATTTAGACTAAACAAAAATAGGATAATGATTGCTTTGGAGATAAGGGTGGATTTGGTTTGGTAAACTGTAAATTGTATACGTGGAATATTGGACAATATATATGTGATATAACTACATGTTGCATGATATTAAAATGCGATTTCTTTTCTTAAAACATGAATAAGAATTGAATTCTAATCTTATTCTAATTGATAAGGATCAAGATGATCTTCAATCTGATCTTAAAATTACTCCTAGTAATTCTAGTTTATTTCATCCCTTTATCACAATGTATTTTATACTGATGTAAACTCTAATACTTTGTACTCTTATGAATATATACCTTCTGTTCACTTCAACATTAAGTGAAACAGAATTCATTCAAACTCTATCTCTATCTCTATCTCAAATTCTGATCACTATGATGATTTTTTTTTTTTTGAGAAAAATCAGAATTTCATTATATTTATAAATCCGGATTACAAACATCCAGGGTAAATCTCCATACCGCACGTAATTAGCAGGGCTAAATAAAGCCATCTTAGCTAATCTATGGGCACAAAAATTAGTCTCTCTCCTAACATGCCTAAACTCTACACAGTCAAAAGATAATGCTAATTCCTGAATCTCATCAATCAAACAAACCCCCTCCCAATGAATTGTGCTCCTGTTATTGATAGCTGTTACCCCAACTAAGTAGTTCACTCTCAATGATACATAGTTGATATCCTTCCTTTTTAGCCAATTTCAAGCCCAAAAGAACAGCATGAATCTCGGTATAGAAGGAATCATTGACAAAATTAGCTTGCTTGATGGCACAACACTATGATGAAATTTTTTCTAAGATAAGCTGATGCCTCTAACATGACATATATAGTTATATGGTTTATTAGCCTTTTTGTCCCATGAATTATAATATTAAGGATATACCTAGTGAATTTTAAATCGCGATTGTCCTATCAATATCCAAATTCAGGATAATATACCCTATGAACTTTCCAAATTGAGGAGAATTTACCCTTTTATGTAGGGACAAATTGTCCTAAATTTTAAAAGTTTAGGGAACAAATTGTCTCGATTATAATTTAGGGGGCAAAAAGCTACAATAAGCCATAGTTATATCATGTAACATCTTGATGAGATTGTATATAAACGAAACGAAAACATTGATGAAATAGACTTAATATTGATACATGCGTGACATATCACATATATAGAGTCAAATTCACTTCTATGCAGACTCTTTAAATTTCACCATAATTATATGCCATTTTGCATCTTTAAGTTTGTACGGACGGTTACAAAATGGCAGTCCGTATAAACTTAAAGGTGTAAAGTGGTATTTATGCCTTAATTAAATCCATGCAATACTTATTGGTGAAAACCGAAAAATAAAAAGTGGTATTTATGCCTTAATTAAATCCATGCAATACTTATTGGTGAAAACCGAAAAATAAAAAGTTAATTATTCATATGGGGGATATATTTTATCCATATTCAGGATAATTATTCAACTTTAGAATGGTGCGTTTCGGTGAACTTTGATGTGGGATCATGTATATATATATCCCATAAAGTCGCACAATTCAAAAATGAGAAATTTTTGATCTCTATGTGAAATGCACTCTATATAAGTGGTAAGGAATATTGATATACTTAGAAACTTTCTTCTTTCTTAATACATTATTTTGTACGACCTACATGCTATATTGAGATCAATTATACTGAGATTGTTTTGCATATGTAATAAGCATATATTCTTTTTGGGGTAAAAGCAAGTATATATATTTGAGCACACTTGTTATAATTAAGCTTGTGAAATTGTTCTACATTGATCGAGAAATTTTCCTAATTATTCAAGATAGTTGAGCAATTAATCATGGTATCTAGCCGGCTATTTATTTATATGAATGTCATCTATTCTATAGTTTAGCTTATAGCTTAACTAGCATAATAAGACTTTAAATGTGCAAAACTTATGGGACCATGTTTATTTTCAAATGTGCTTTTGATGTCACCATTTTGTATGTCTGTGGGAGTTTGAATGGCAAAGAATTAAGATAGTTAACGCAACTGGCTATCAACACCAATATATTGAAGAAAAGTTTCCATATATATAGGGCATGAGATTAACTCTCCTTTCATCTTTGGTATTTTTCGGCTCAAAATTTCCAGCTCCCACTAAATCATTCATTAATCTTACTATCTTATCTTATTTTATCTTACTATCTTACTATCTTATTTTATCTTACTATCTTACTATCTTACTATCTTACTATCTTACTATCTTACTATTATATAAAATTACGAACTCAAAAATTATAATTGGGAAATTTCATAAATACCCTTAGTATTATAATATAATAATTTTTAATAAGTATTCTTTTTAGTCATTTAACTTTTTTTTTAAAAAATCTTTTTGAGATGATTAATTCAACTTTTTATTAATTATGGAAAAAATTGCAAATCCAATATTTAAATCTTTTAAATTATGGAAAGATATTAATAATCCACTATAATTGTAATTAATAATTTACTTCTAATAATTATTTTTAGATTATAATATATTTAATTATAATATTATTATTTATAGTCATGAAACTTTTTATTCTAATTATGTAAAGATATTGTAAATACAAAATATAATTATAATAATTTACTCCCCATAATTATTTGGAATTCTTTTTATTTATAATTTATATTTATTTAATTTAAAGAAATTATGGGCATTGAGGAAAAAAATTAGTTTAATACTTTACATGTTTAAAAAAATTGGTCTTATGCCGAGGTTGTCAAGATTAAAGTTTCCTATGCCAAGGAAAAAAATGGCTGACTAACTTTCGTTTGGCAAGTTTCCCACGATTATAATTGGGTGATTTTCCACAACAGTGCTTCAATATTCTTTCCAAAAACATAAAAAATTGGTTTAATACTTTACATTATCTAACCAAATCTTAACAACATTGGATTTAAGAATTTGTTTTTACGAACATCTGAATCTTGTTTCAATTTAATTAGAAATTAATTTAGAAAAAATAAGAAATACAATATTAAAAGCGTAAAAAGCCCTCCAATATTTTTGGCGTTGAATTATATATTTTTATGAGTATTTTAGCCAAAAAATGAGAAGAAATCTTTTGTGTCAATTTTTGCAAAATTTTAGTTGAAATCGTGTACTAACATCACGGTTTTTGGCTAAAAACATGTTCCGGGGACTTGGCTAAATTTTGCATGATTTCTGGCTCCGAGACTACTTGAAATATATATATTCATCTAATCAAATCTCACCCACATTAGATTTAAGAATTTGTCTTTATGAGCGTCTGAATTCTGTTTCGACTTAATTAGAAATTAATTTGAAAAAAAAAATAGGAAAAACGAGATTAGAAATGTCAAAAGCCCTTTAATCTTTTTGGCGTTGAATCATATATTTTTTATGAGTACTTTATCCAAAAATTGAGGAAATATCTTTCGAGTCAATTTTTAAAAAAATTTAGCCGAAATCGTGTAATAACCATCGCAATTTTTTGATAAAAAAGCATTCTGTGGCCCCGGCTCAATTTTGCATGATTTTTGGCGTCAAGACTCCTTGAGATATCTATATTCATCTAATCAAATCCCAGCCACATTGGATTTAAAAATTTGTTTTTACAAGCATCTAAATTTTGTTTCGGTTTAATTAAAAATTAATACAGAAAAATATGAAAAATGATATTAAAAATGTGAAAAGTCCCCCAATCTTTTTGCCGTTAAATTATATATATTTTAGGAGTATTTTATCCAAAAATTGAGAAAAAATTTTTTGGGTCATTTTTTACAAAATTTTAGCCAAAATGTGTATTAGCTAAGTTTTGGCTAAAAATGCGTTTCGGGGCACCAGCTCAGTTTTGCATGATTTTTGGCGCCGACACTCCTTGAAATAACTATATTCATCTAATAAAATCTTAGCCAAATTGGATTTAAGATTTTTTTTTGTTTTTAATGAGTATCTGAATCATGTTTCGATTTAATTAGAAATTAATTTAGAAAAAAATATGAAAAACCATATTAAAAGCGTCAAAAGCCCTTCAATCTTTTTGGCATTGAAATATATTTTTTATGAGTATTATGGCTAAAAATTGAGGAAATATCTTTCGGGTCAATTTGTGCAAAATTTTAGCCGAAATTGTGTAATAATTATCACGGTTTTTAGCTAAAAACACGTTTTGGGGCCCATTTCAGTTTTGAATGATTTTTAGCGCCGAGACTGCTTGAAATTTCTATATTTATCTAACCAAATCCCAGTCATTGTTTTTATAATGAATCTGAATCATGTTTCGTTTTAATTAGAAATTAATTCGGAAAAAATAGGAAAAACGGTATTAGAAGCGTGAAATTCCCTTCAATCTTTTTGGCGTTGCACTATATATTTTATTGTGACTAAAAATTGAGGAAAAATATTTCGGGTCATTTTTTGCAAAATATTTGCCGAAATTGTGCAACATCATGATTTTTTTTTTTTTGCTAAAAACGCGTTCCAGGACCCCGGATCAGTATTGCATGATTTTTGGCGTCAAGACTCCTTGAACTATCTATATTCATCTAATCAAATCTCAGCCACATTGGATTTAAGGATTTGTTTTTACGAGCACCTAAATCTTGTTTCGATTTAATTAGAAATTAAATCGGAAAAAGTATGAAAAATATATTAGAAGCGTAAAATATCCTTCAATATTTGGCATAGAATTATATATTCTTTTATGATAATTTAGCAAAAAATTGAGGGAATATCTTTCCGGTCAATTTTTGCAAAATTTT